>JALPQI010015271.1:0-27238 GCA_025490895.1 Thaumatotibia leucotreta
TGACTCGAGTTAGTATTCCGCTTACCGACCGTGATGCATATAATGTTTTTCATCACACTTTCCGACAAAAAAATAAGTTTTAAGACAAAATATTATTAAATGACGTACTGACATTGCTATTACTCCCTAGGGAATTTCACTTTTCTATTACTCCCGCTACGCACGCAAGCATTGGCGCGCTTAGACAGCAAGTGTGATGAAAATGTTATTTTATTTATGTTATGAAGGACAATCCTGGATAATATTATACCGTCGCTGGTTTCTGGATTGAGTGCATTTGTAATTTTCATAATTCTTATCTCGAATGCCGATGACGCGAATTCGCGTCCTGTGTATGCGTAAACGTGATGCCGAGGACGTGAATTAGCGTCCTTCAAGCAAGGGGGTGTCACTCCGCGATTCCGTCGCGCGGCTACAAGTACATGCAGAGCGCCCCCGTCTCCGTGGTCTATTCAATGGTTGGCGCGCGCTGTCTCGGAACGCACGTTTAAATTTACATCGCTGGCTCGTCACGTATCGCGAAATATATATCGCTTGCAAATATTAGGATTATTTTATACATGTGCATCTTAAATGAAAATGCCGAAAATATACTGCATAGCAGCATGTTGCAATAATAACAATGTTAATTATCATGACGCGTTTTTCGCACAGCCGATGCGTCAGAGAGATACTAAAAAGTAAGGAACATAATAATACACTTATTAAATACCTACATTCGTAGTAAATTAAATTCTCAGAAACTCAAGTCAATTACAGACAAAACGGTTTATTTTCCAACAAATTTGTCAGTAAAAAAGCGGCACATTTAAATAATGTAAAAAACTTCGTTCTCTCATACTTTTATTGAATTTCGCGCCTTTTGTCCTAACATATTATTTGGTTGTCTGACTTTATTCCCATAATATCAAATAGGTACACTGGTACACATAAGAGAAAATGCCGTGTTACGTCTGCCTTACGATTGTGATTAAACCATTACTTATTTATGCTGCTTTTGTAATGAATGCGTAGGTACCTAACGTAATTCTTTATTTTTAAATGCATCAAGCAGATATATTAATTTCTGCACACCTCACATACTGTCTACAGATATTTTTAGAATGTTCGTGTTATTATCAGGATTATTCGGATGGATATTCACCTAAAGTTAGCGAAGTCGTGTTGCTATCTCACTCACACCTCAAACAATGCCGCCCGGGCACGCGCGGCCGAAGCACAAAGAAGGTGCCGACCGAGTTGAGACAAATATTTTTGAATCACGTGTATGAAATGCGTAGGTAAATTCTATAATCACGCATGAACTAAATTGTTGAATCAAGACGAATGCTATTAACGCCGTAGATATCATTGCAGTAATGTATTTGTCAGACGCCTCATAGCGCCGTTAGTTATTTTATTAGTTTTCAATAATTGACAACCCTGTTTTCGACGGCGTGCGGCTTATAAGCGACCTTTCCGCCACGCAATACGGCCCATTTCAGCTGCTCGCGTCGCCTCGCGCGCCGTTTTGTTTGGTAATAATAATTGTGTAGGTACATAAAAAGCCGGCATTTGTGAACATCAAAGCAGTGAAGCTTCTGTACTTTATATATTCTGTGCTTCAAGTGTGAAATAACCTAATGCCCCAGACTCGAATTCGCGTCCTTCAAGTGTGATATATAACCTAATGCCGCAGATGCGTATTCGCGTCCGTTGAAATCTTAACGTGATGCCGTGGACGCGAATTCGCGTCGTCGCGTAGAAGGCGGCGGCACTGCGTGATGACTAAAAATATGTGGCGTCGGCAATGAATGGGTTAAGAACCCCGCGGCAGCATGAGCTGGCATTGAGGCAGGCACACAGTTGTAGCCTTACCATGAAATTCCGCGGCGTTATTTACGTGCGTTTACTTTCTATCCATCCCTCTCGTACTTGCGTATTGGCGCGAGCGAGCCGGATAGAAATTAACACGTTCGCCTCCGGTACTGTTTCACTAAGTGGTTATACTATGCCGATCGAAATTATCTGATAGAAATCCTATGCCAGTGACACGCATGTGTGACCGAAAAGATTGTACTCCTATGCCGGTGACACAGCACTGTGTCAAAAACGTTCGTATTTCGATGCCACTGGCATAGGAGTGAGAACTTGATTAATGCTAGTGGCATAAGAATAAGATTACTTTGATCACGTATGTGTGTCACTGGCATAGGAGTACAGTTTTCTCGGTCACATATGTGTGTCACCGGCGCCGAACGTGTTAAACGCGCGTTGATATCGCCGCCGCATCTCATAGTACGGCTACTGTTCATTGTTGCGTAGTTCGTGGCCAGTAGACAGACTTAAACACTAGTTAAACTTACAAATGAGTATACCTACACTACTTAGTAGAAAACATTAGGTAAAAGTAAATATACTTAGTAGTGTATTTTTAAAATACAAATGATGTTTATTCAAGTAACAAGAACTAAATTTACACTCGGGCACCCTGCTGCTGATTTCTTTATGTGTAAATTTAGTCCTTGTTTTTAAAATATGAAGTAGGTAATCAAGAACCTTTATTATATATATCTATATGTGTATATGTATACACCGTGTTTTTATTGATTTCCGTTAAATTAAAGGGAAGCTTATTTAGGTCAAACATAATCAATTTCTCTAAGAAACTAGTGTCTTAACACTTACTGTTATTGAGTTATTAAAAAATTTGTTTAATGACTGAACAAGTGTATTGCAACCTTAATTACATCCTAATGGTACTTATTTTGACATGTGCCGTCAGTCACCTGAGATCTTATTCTTAAGGTTCTCTCACACTTGCCGTTACAATCATTATGTATGAAAACGAAAAAAAATTTACGAAATTAACAAAAGCCAATATACCAGGCAACTTCTATTAATGTCCCAAGTAACCTGTCAAATTTAACGGAAATCAATAAAAACACGGTGTATATACATACATGCCGTGTGGTGACGGCAGTAAGAATACATTTGTCACAACCCCAACTCCCCCTGCGGGTGTCGTAAAAGTCGACTAAGGGATTGAATTGTCACCATAATAGTGGACACATTACTGCGATCGCCAATCCGCCTGCCCAGCGTGGCGATTATGGGGTATTTACCTCTTAATGCGTCTATACACATAGTTAATAGGAGAGGCAAACTTACACAGTGGGTAAGTGTACGCAATCACTTATATTTATGATGAAATATATGGGATTGCGTACCTACTCTTACCCTCTGCGCCTCTTTACCCCACGTGACTGGGTTGTGTGACGCTAAAAAACTAGGGATATGACAAAAGAACAGTTTCAGTTGTCTGCTGGAAGACTGTGCCCATGTACTTGGCACGTGTATTTTCAATTCCAAAATTTATCGGAAACTTCGGGTAAATGTACTTAAAAGTTAATTTAACAATGCACGTGTTCCTTCTTTGTAGGTAGTTCTTGAACCTTCACAGCGATTATAATGGGGTGTTGAGCGCACTCGAACACCAAATCCAGAAAGTTTCCAACACTTACGCAGACACGCCATAATGAACCATATTGTTGTGTTTATAAGGTTTTATCAGAAGATCGCGTTATGATAGCTCTCGTTAATTCATGTCTTATGCCCTGGCCACGACATCGGTCTAAGGCTAACAGCGGCGAGCGAATCCATGAGTGCGAGCGGGATGCCGATATAGGTACGAGAGGGAGCACCATACGTTTTCCGCTAAGCCGGTCGCCTTAGACCGATGTCGTGGCCGCGGCGTTACCTCAGCCTCCCTAGCCTAGTTGGTAGTGAACTAGTGACTCTGCCTACGAAGCTGGAGGTTCCGGGTTCAATTCCCGGCGAGGGCATTATTTGTGTATTTATTTATCACAAATAAATATATAAAGTTCCTTGGTCATGGTTGTGACTTGTGTATGTATTTAAGTATCAATCTATTATACATATCGTCACTTGGTATGTACTCACATCACAAGCCTTAATTGAGCTTACCGTGGGACTAGGTCGATTTGTGTAAAATGTCCCAAGATATTTATCTATTTGCGAGAATTTTGTAAATTGAACCTTCTACTTGCTCTCATATAAAGTTAATTTGCCGATACATTGTAACGTTTTTTTCTAACCGACTTCAATAAAAGGACAAGTTTCTCAATTCGACTGTATGTTTTTTTATATTTTTTTTTAGGTTTGGTACCTTACCTACTTGAGAACTTTTGACTTGATGAACCGAACTTGATGATTTTTTTATTTGAATGACCGATTGCTTACCAATTGGTCCATAATTAAAAAAATAAACACTATTGTTGTTTATTACGTGGATTTCTTATTCTTCCGCTGACAGCAGTACGTTTTTTTTTTAATATTGAAATAGGAAAATTTACACAAACAGTTACGTCGGCTTCGCGAAACTTTAGGTAGATATTAAATTGCTGTATAAGTAAGTACTATTTTCAACCTGAACAACGTTACGAATGCTACGCCGTAGGCGTAAGTAAGTCAAGTAGCAAAGTATGTCATGTGTTCGGATAATCTAAATTAGCTGTCTTCCGTTTAAAAAATTCAATTGAGCGAATGTTTATAAAACAACTAATGGCGAAATTATTTTAAAAATACCCTACCAATTGTTAGATGATGAACCTGTTAAGAGTTTGATCTCGTAAGCCAACGATTGGCATCGGCGTTAAGTGGCCCCGATGGCCCAGCAGTTGTGACGACGCAAACACCTGAGAGCGCCTAAATTGATTGAACGATAACAATGGAAACAAGGAGTGAGAGGAGTTGACTTCAGTGTATTTTTTTCCCGTACCAACTTATCAACTAATTATTGATTTCATCTTGAGTAATTTGAAATATTTTGACAACCAAACGCAAAATCGTACGTTGGAATGAAAATCGGAACATGTACAAGATCGCCCGTGTAACTATTTGTAAAAATCATAAATAACTATTTATAGTTATTAAAATGTTAATTTTTAATATCCTCATTTAATAAAATTATTCCCTTAAAACATACATCACATCGCATCATCAGCCTTTGATAGTCCACTGCTGGACGTAGGCCTCTCCTGTTAACTACGCGTATAGACGCATTAGGAGGTAAATGCCCATAATCACCACGCTGGGCAAGCGGATTGGCAATCGCAGTAATGTGTCCACTATGATGACGCTGCTGCCCATCATCAATCTTTTATCAAATAATGGTCAGTGACACTTCAATCCCTTAGTCGACTCTTACGACACCCGCAGGAGGAATTGGGGTGGTGACAAATGTATTCTTACTGCCGTCACCACACGGCTTATTCCCTAAACAAGAAAATAAATTTGTTTCAAATTAACAGAGAAGACTGCTAGGTACTAATTGTCTAAATAGAAAACGGACTAAAAAACAGTTTTTATTCTAAAGTTGAAATTATACATGAGAAATATTTTGGTGAATAGAAACTAGTATTTCACAAAAACAAAAACACCTGTAATGTATGTTGTGCCGCTTATAAGGATGTATATACAAAACAATAGATACTTATGTGTTGAAAACTAGCATAAAAATACTTCTCAACTCAACAGTTTTCCATGTTCCTTAAGCCGATGGAAGAACAAGATAGACGTAAAACGGACATCACATAAAATGTAAAGAGCATTCTTAATTGAATCCATTCCTAGATCAATATTTTTTTCTTATTTGCTATCTATGATTTTTTTATAAAACCTACGCCCAAAAATGTCTACGCGTATGATGGTCCCGTTCCTGTGTTTATTGTTTGTCGTCGTTGCCATCATGTGTTTTAATAAGTATGCAAAATATGCAAGTGCGAAAGTGATGTATAGATACGTATACTTTACTTACCTCATTTTTATTGAAGCTGCCAACAATGTAAACAACTTTCTTCAAAATGTCTTTATTTTCCGACCAACGTCATCGAAAACTGCTGAATCGGTGTTATTTGGGTGCGTCAACTTTTTTGTCTGATATTGCCATGGTTACGGTCTCCTGGGTCACCCTGGTTTTATGCAAAATTATGCTATTTAAACTATGCATGTGTAAACATGCATATAGTCCATGTTTGTAGGTAGCCCATTAAGGAAAAGGCCTATTAAGTATTAACAGAAAAATGCATGTTTGTATATGCATAGTTTAAGTAGCATAATTTTGAACGTAACCGGGGTAACAGGAGACCGTAACCATGGCAACAAGAAAAAGTTGATTTACACAGTTATACATAATAATCAAATCTTGCCAATTGACTATCCAAAATATGGCCTACTAACGAGTGCACCCCTCAAAGTAAAAAAGTACCTACTGTAATACTTGTCTGTAATTAGTACAAATCATTTTATAATTACAGTCCTGGTAAAGCCTAGATCAGAAATTCAAAATCATTTAGCCGTATTTCACACAATAACTTTGCTATGTTGTGTTAGACCCATTAGCAATTGATCTACATTTAGTTTGTGTGATACTATGCAAATGTTCTATTTATGTATGTAGATAGTGTTATGTGGATACTCGGAGACTGTTCATGCTAAAGACACCGTGTGAAATTTGCTTAATTTTATTAGTACCTAATGTGCGGAAACTCAAATAGACTAGTACCCCAATCCGACGACGTCAAGTCGACATTTTCCTTTGTTTCCTTTATGCGTATAAATAATAGTATCATCTAGGAATTGACTGGCGATGGGAAATATATCTACACACAAATAATCACGATTAATGATAACCTCCTAAGGACCAAGGTCCTTCCTATAGTAATAATTAACTTGGACATTCAGACCCAGCTTCTTCAATGGCTTTATAGTCATAGCATATAAGCATACCACGGTCCTACCAGTAAGACTTATACAAAAGCCGACATTCTGTTTTAAAATTTCACACAACGCTAATCTGACGTATTTCATAAAAATTAAAAACATATAGGTATGAAATAAAACTATGAAAACGGATAAACTCGCGTATATTAACTAATTTTAATTTAACTTCATTCCGACGTTTCGAACACTTTACAGGGTTCGTGGTCTGCGGATGCGAGTTTATCCGTTTTCATAGTTTTATTTCATGAGTAATCCTCGCGGTAACCGAAGAAAACATATAGGTAATCAATTAAATTCAATTTCTCCAAAAAGGCATCACAAACTGATAATAAATACGCCCCAAAGCTGTATGTAGCATACAAATAAAATAACATTTAAAAAATCTAAGCTTAATGTTTGAGCCTGGACGAATATAAAACAATAGTACTACTGGTAGGGCCGTAGTTTGCAATGACTAGAACCCAAATTTCGCCTTGGGTCTTATGAGGATAAAATATGATATGTATTTACTTACAAATGTGCGTAATTAATAAATTTTTATGTGAAAATCATAAAGAATTCGAGATGTCGTCACACTCGTCATAGTGATATGTTTATGTTCCCCATTTTTTTTTTGAAGTATCCTACTAAAACGTAAAGCTCAACTGAAAACAGAAGAATTATTCATATTGGTTTGCTGGTAAGATTCGTCACTAATTACCACTCTAGTATTACTAGTATAATTTAAAACGGGTTTATTTACCATGCAAATTTGATGAACCGAGTTCCCAATATTTCGGCATTATGGCAAATTCCTATTACTTATTTCTTTTTTTAGTCACCTGACCCAGGCGCGGATCCAGGACTTCGTTGAGGGGGGGGGGGGCACGATCCAGGACTTCGTTGAGGGGGGGGCACTGCCCTATGACATGATAGTATTTCATACATAAAACTGCACCTAGGTACACAAAAGTCCAGTGTGAGAGGGGGCAAGTGCCCCCATTGCCCCCCCCTGGATCCGCGCCTGACCTGACCAGTAATCGTAAGGAAAAAAGCTGTGAAATAGTTTCAAGATAAGTAGGTACATTGCTTGTCCACGCGCGTCCGATATTGAATTGAAATAACCTCTTTCTGTTGTGCTTACTCGTATTGCTTATGAAAATTGAGCTTCGGCTTTACTTCTTCGCGGCGCAGTGTAAGAAGGGTCAAGCACCTTTCCTTATATACTGCTCCTAAAAAGAGTATTCTTACTAATTATAAATATTAGATGTCATATACCAAAAAAAAACGACCAAGATCACCTAATGTCCGAGGTGGGGACATTAGGTGATCTTGGTCGTTTTCTTTGGTATATGACATCTAATATTTATAATTTATACAGTATTAAGTAGTGTGACTACTGGGGAAAAATAAAAAGTACAAATCAAAATATTTAGTTAATAAATAATTTGATTTGTGTTTTCGCAATACGTTCAAGTATTCTTACTCTTAAACAAAATATACTTTGGCAAATAACTTCCCTCAATAGGAAAAGGGGGTAAATTCATAGCTTTTTTTGCATCTGGGGACGCAGGTATTACTAACGAGAATCTGTTTTAATGAGTCGAGTTTGTTTCCGCTAACAAAAAATAAGTTTTAAGGCAAAACAATATTAAATAACGTACTAACATTTCTATAACTCCCTAGGGAATTTCACTTTTCTATAACTTCCACGACGCATACAAGCAATAGCGCTCAGAAAGCAAATGTGATGAGCAAGCTAAAATGTAAGCTCTAATCAGTTTTAGTGACAAGACTAAGTATACTAGACTATAGAACTGTTGTACTAATAGTAATATTGATTGTGCCATTTCAATTTAAAACTTCAACTGTAATTTTCTAAACGGCTTATCCTATCTACTGTTAGCATTACTGCTTAGAACGCCATCAAGTATTCGTTGGTAAGTTCCGGGCCTAATTTCATTAATCTTTGTCGTGCGTGTTTATTTTCCCTTTACTTCACTTTCTGACCTTTCTGGCATTGAGTGGCGTCGGTGCCGCTCTGCGAGGACGTGTGGCATTTCCTGGGCGAATTAAGGATATTTCCTTAGCGTATTATTTGAAGAGCGTTGGTGTTCTAGCTGAACTTTCAATCCGAAGGTCCCGGGTCAAACCCCGATTCGCACGTTGAGATTTTCAGGACTTACTTACTAAATATCATCAGAAATCACCAATCGATTTTTTTGGGAATAGTACGTATGTTTTCTCTTGGCATGGCAAAGTATAGTATATTTTTGCCTATTAATTTTTGTATATGAATGCAAGAAGTTATGTGATGCGATGGATGACCGTCCAACTTCGGTTAGTTATTAAATAGCATTAAATTTCTGTTTATGCATATTTTTGTGAACTAAATTTTGCAGTGCATTAGTATGAACCCAGATAACCTAAATGCAAAAAATCTTATGCCGGGGTTTTTTGGTATTTTCTCTGTGACCCACTATAAAAAGCCAAAAAAAGCATCGGTGTTATAACACCTAAGGCCCGTTTCTCAACAGCTAACAGTAACAGTAACGTGTAATACAAGTGGAAGTCTCTTTTTAACACCATTAATCGGATAAGGACTTCCACTTGTATATTACAACATACAAGTGGAAGTTACAAGTTACAAGTTTTTGAGAAATAGGTCCCTGCTTAAATGGATTAAGTGTAATATACTATTATACTATGTAAGTTTGTTGAATAAATAAATATGTAGATACGACATTATTAGCTTGACATATAAAATCACCTACCTTCAGCATCAATTGGGCTTCAAATAATATAATACATTTTATCCATATTCAATCCGTTTATAAATAAATACAGACGCCCCGATCTTCCACGACCGGTTACTCGGAAGCGAAGACGTACAACACGATTCTTATTTAATTTCGTTATGATTAGGGCGCTGCGAATAAAATTTTGTCTATACATATTTGTATCAATTGAATATCTCAAAAAATGTTTTATAGGAATATTTTGACTAGGCATACTCGTAATATTAGGGCTTGTCAATTTCAGTTACTTTATACTCGTCACACGTTTTAACACATCGGCAAGCACTCCGGTTACTTAGTCCACCATTCACGTCAATTTGTGTCTTTCATCCCTTATCCAATCACGTGACAAAACTTTCAATGGACTTGTCTTGTCGGTTAGCAACAAAGCTTTTTACCATTCTGATTTTTGTTTCTTGGTCCTTAAATTGATAATGATATGCGTGCCCACATGAGCTCCCAACACGCAGTAGGTATGACATGTAGTTTTCCCTGACGAAAGTGGTTTCATAAAATGATGTAGGTAAATTATATCTATTAGATAAATCTTATAGCTAACTTAGCTGTCCATTTTCTTTTACGTGGTTGCCGAAAAGGGTAGTGATCATTTTATCGAAGGTAATAAATATGCAGCAGTATTTGCGAGTAGGTCACGAGTTTATTAATTTTCTTAGCTGGTTTATTTTTTACAAGATTTTTTGACGCACGTCAAATCCTTGTCCGGAATGTTCAGCTATTTGACCGATGTAACTATAAAATATAAAATGTGCTGAATGTGATACTTCATCATATCAGCCGAAAGACGTCCACTGCTGAACATAGGCCTCCCCCATAGATTGCCACAATGACCGGTCTTGCGCCACCCGCATCCAGCGGACTCCTGCGACCTTCACCAGGTCTTCGGTCCACGTTGTGGGGGACCTACCCACGCTACGCCTTCCGGTACGTGGCCACCACTCAAGAACCTTCCCGCCCCAACGGCCATCGGTTCTACGCGCAATGTGCCCCGCCCACTGCCACTTCAGTTTAGCGATTCGGAGAGCTATTTCGGTTACTTTGGTTCTGCTGCGGATGGTCTCATTTTTAATCCGATCACGCAGAGAGACTCCTAGCATAGCCCTCTCCATTGCCCTTTGGGTGACTTTGAGCCTTCTTATGAGGCCCATTGTAAGCGGCCACGTTTCAGTACCGTATGTCATCACTGGCAACATACACTGATTAAAGACTTTCGTCTTCAAACACTGCGGAATATTGGACGAAAATATGTGTCGCAGCTTCCCGAAGAAGGTTTGAGGTAGGTCCAACTTCGAGAAAGAGGTCAATCGTCGAATCCGACTCGGTTGGGCAGCGTTCGGGAAGCTACGACACATGTGATACTTACTTAAACATTATATAAATGTGCACATAAAAAAAAATATAAGCATATAATTCTTGGATATTAACTTTAACGTTGTAACCTTTGGTCAAATTTTATGAAATGACACAAACGTTGAGTTCCGTTCTGTGATGTATGATAATGATGATGAAATAAAACGTGAAATACCTATCAGCAATATGGTTGATTATACATTATGTTCTGGAGCAAGCGTGTTCTGGAGACTCTGGAGTGGAGACCGCGTCTTGGTAAACGTAGCGTGGGACGCCCTCCGGCTAGATGGCGGGATGATTTGCATAAGGGGGCTGGCAGAAACTGGATGCATAAAGCAGCAGACCGAGCTCTGTGGCGTACCTTGGGGGAGGCCTATGTCCAGCAGTAGACTGCAACGGGCTGATGGTGATGATGATGATACATATGTGTGTATATAGCTTATTGTATTTTATGTGCTTGCTTACCTACCCATATTATGCTAGTTTGCATATAATTGGCATTATGAAGCGCCTGTGAGTTACAACATATCATATTACTCGTACATTTCTTTCATTTATTATTAACATTTCTTTTTATGTTGTCCATTTTCATAATTTTAAGTTTATGGGTAAACTTTGGGTTATTTATTTCTACTTATAATCACGAGCTCCTTGAATTCCAATGGGGAAAAAATGTTCCATGGTCTATTTTCCTATATTGTTACCATTTTCCATACATCTGCATGGCGGTAATAAAGGAGGAAATCCGGAACATATATGGACATTTTAGGACATTTTTTTTCCTTTTGGTATCGAAAGAGCCCGTGATGAGAAGCCCAAATTTTACCCATAAATTCAAAATTATGAAAATAGACACAATAAAATGAAAGGCTCTTTTCTTCATTACTTTTCATTGAATACTTAACGATAACAGTTAAAATTATATGAGTTGTTTAGCCATTCCCTTGATTGTGCTACATAACATACGTATAATATACTAGTCTATAGCAACTTTTTAGTAATCAATTCCAAATCCATATAAAATCTGTCTAGGTAGGTACTAACGACAACGTCGACATATCTCCAAGAAGGATTTCCGCAAGTATTCTAGGGATGACATACCATTCTGCACGTATCATTATTTTCGGTGTCCTAATAAGTATAACGTATGATAAGATACACGAAGTAAACGAGGCGTGATCACTTGCGTATACGAGTATGACTTGTACGACTTTGTAGTTTGTATGATAATTTAACAGTTATTTCTGTTTCAGACCAAACGGGCTGACATACTGTAATGGTGAGTGTTATATCTTGTTTACACCTACGTAAATCGTCACTACCTACTTTCAAAAAACTCGTACCCTGTAGGTACATGTTTATACAAAATAACTTAAGCCTACATATTATTTGTAAATTTCATACCAAGTTATGTAGGTAAGTACTTTGAAATACGAAATTATTTTAATGTAACTATCATAATTCAATCATGTTACATGTAACCTCCTTCTACTTCCTTCTCCTTCTACTTATACAGGGCGTCCCAAAGTTATGGGACATGAAGGGGAAGTGCCTTAAATACCGTAGATCGGATATTTTGCTGTAAGAAGACTTTATTTTAGTATGAAAATTAAATAATACTGCATTAAAAAAAAAAAAACAAAAAAAATGCTTTTTCTAGGCATCGAACTTATTTTAATACGAAATTTTTTTTTTCGTTTTTTATGATGTCATTCGAAAAAATGGATAAAAAATATCATTTTTTCTTAAGAAACATAGTATCTAAAACTAAAAGAATAACCAAACAAGTTTGGTTCAAAATTCGAAAAAAAATGTAATTGGTTCGTTTTCCGGTTGAAGCAAGTATTTTTTTAAAAACATTGAATGCACTATTACTAACTTTTAAAAATAACATTAAGTCTTCTTTCAGCCAAATACACTATCTACGATATTTAAGGTACTTCCCCTTCATGTCCCATGACTTTGGGACGCCCTGTATACAATCCTTCCTTCCTTCCTTCCTTATATCTACTTACATTATTTTATTCACTTCTACTGCTAAGCCCACGTTGTTTTATTGATTTATTTCTCAGGACGATCATAATTATGCTTAATGTCACTCCCACTCTCCTTCCGAAATCCCCTTTGGACTTTACCTATAGATCATCTCTAATAAATTATTATTCTGCATTTGCATTTTAGTGAAACACGAGTATTTTGGAATTTAAGCGTTCGTGGAATGAAAATTTGATATCTACCTACCTATCCTTCTACTTTGTCTAACCCGCGGTATTAAGGCTTCAGTAAGATATTTAGTTAAGAAAACATTTTATACGCTTACCAGATTTCCTCGCATACAGGATTTGACTGACATACGTGACATACACACGTGGAAGATATTCTTTATACAGCGTGTGTATTTGATACGGGCGAATATTTTAGTGGCGATTACTATTGGACCTAGGGAACCTATTTACATAAATTTATTTTAGAAATTAAGGTTTTTTTTTTTCATACAAAATAATTGAGCCCGCAATGTATTGCATCCACTGGTAGCCACATTACTTAAAGTAGACATAAGTATCTAAACGTCATACGAGTCTCATGTCAGTTGGCCGGCATACATTGCTGCTGGGTTGCACTTTAGAAAAATCATTACACCTAATCAACAACAAAATTTAACGAAATGGTTATCTTATACGACTCGTAGGATCAGATATTATAGCTGGATTAATTATTCGCCCGTATCAAATACCCACGCTGTATTTGTATTTAGGTCTACTCGTATCTTAAACGTTTATTTACTTCCTTGTAGCTGAATTAATAAATACTTACCCAACAATATACACATTACGACACTATTAATGGTACATAATTATATAATTACATTACATATACATGCACATACGTATAGGTACAGTCAAATAATAAATAATAATAAATAAATAATAAATATCTTGGGACATCTTACACAAATCAACCTAGTCCCACGGTAAGCTCAATTAAGGCTTGTGTTGTATCATCAGTCAAGGGCATTAATATATATACACTTCTCCATACTGATCCCTTACAAATGTGTCTATATATTAATGCACTCGACTTTACCTACTGTACCTATACCTGAGCAATACGGGGGCATAGTAATGAATGTAATATCATTCTTCAGAAATTCAAGTTTTGCTCGGATGGCGACTGCCCTTTGTGGGCCCTGGCAGCTTTGCACGCGCTCGGCAGCCTGCCCGCGTCACTGTTCCGTGCGCTACTGCAGCACATCGTCGACGAGCTGCCTGTGAGTACACGAGCTGTTTCATTGCCTTTTGTAAGTGCGTATGATGTGCACATCGTCGACTAGGCGCCTGGGAATGGGCTCTCGAATGCCCAACAGGTTGTGAGCGCTGCAGCGCTGCCCGCGCTTGGCAGCCAGCTATGCTATTCTCTTATTCACACATTCGACGCTGCGTTCGTCAACGAGCTCGACGACGAGACAGCCTTCACTTCGACGTAGAGCGCAGCGCTGCGAAAAACGGTATTCACTAACGTAGACCAGCTCGTCGTCGAACTGTAGGCGGTAACTCTCGACGCAGTGTAGTTCCACCTCACGCCGCATTCGTCGCCGAGCGCTAGTGTCGTTTAAAGTGCATTAGTGAATACCATTTTTAGGCTGCCGCAGCGCTGTCACAGCGCTGTTAGCAAGGCGGTTTCCTTAGTGAATAACACTGCTGCTCGCATCGCTATTCCGCACACTGCTGCAGCACTTTGTGTAGGAGCCGTCTGTGAGTACACAAGTTGTCTCACTGCCTTTTTTGAGTGCTGCACATCGAGGATGAGCCTCCTGTGAGTACACACAAGCTCTCTGGCATCACTGGACGAATTCAACCGCCTGCACGCACACGCAGTGCTTCTAGTGGGTATTTCGCGACATATAAATGTTGGTTTCGGCTAACAGATGTTTATAGATACAGTTGACTTTGTACTTTTTACGTAAATATTCAAGGAAAGAACAGAGCAACCAATTTATCACATGTAGTACCTATGCTCGAAACATTGTTTCGTAAGTCTTTAGTCTGCAATTCAAAATAACTTTAAAATATTTCTGTTCACTCCGAATATTGTATTTCGAAACAGTTAAATTCAATTTAAAAAGACGCGACATTCTTAGTAAGTCTGTGTCTCTGAAGTAGAAAAATGTTCACACAAATGTAGGTACTTAGGTAGTCGTAGCGCCATGGCTAAACTTTTAGCCAGCGGCATACGCTGAGTGGCATCCATTTTGGTGCTATTTTAGGTTAAGATGTATTTAAATTTAAGGTTATCTTTTTCGCCAAATAATTAATTTATATTCTAATTATTATATTGTAGTCCATAGTCTCCATACCTTAACACCGAGTTTAATTAAGAACCTTGATGATAAATGTAGGTACTTAAAACTATTTCATTACCTAGCAAAATATATACATATAAGGTCTTAATTTATTAGATGCAGATATTTTTACAGTTGATAGTACTCGGTCCCTGGAGTATATTAAACCGTGAAACATTATAGCTTTTACGAAGTTTTTTTGGAGAAAACGGAAAAACAAATTTGCCACGTAAAAACACCCTGTTTATGTGATTATTAAATGAAAACTCATTGAACAGATTCTAGTACCTCTTTTACGTACCATTTAACTGGAATGGAACTGGCCACTTCACGTCGATAAATTAAATACTTGATTGTCAATGTCATGCTATTTTCCGTTGGATTATGTCGTTTGATGACATGACAGTAGGCTTAGCACAGGATTAGTGCGACAATATGTCGCCGCGAGATAGACTACCCATCCCTCTTTTATTCATATATTCAGTAAAAGATAGAAAATCTATCTCGCGGCGACATACTGACATACCCATCATGTGCTAAGCATACTGACAGTGTTATTGTGACATGTGATATAATGCACATGATGATTTTTTTTAGACGAAATTATAATTAATTTTTTTGTTAGGGAAATGAAATCAAAAAAGTTACATGAAAAGATTTCTTAATTTATATTTAAAGTTAATTATTTTAATGTAAAGTATCAAGTGTTAAAATATCTGCAACTAATAAATTAGGACCTTATATATAACTGAAATACACATTTTAATTTGTCATACATGAGGTTGTAGAAAATATTTTCAAATATAAATATGTATCTAAAATACCTATAATTGTGATAGTCAAAAATAATGTTAGAAATATTAATACATTAATTTCACTGATAAGTAAAAAGTAAATATAAATATATATTACAGAACACCGAGTCAAGAATAGAACTTACGCTTTTACATGAAGACGGAAAAAACCGCCCTTTCCAATTTGACCACGCTTTTTGTGTGCAAATAGCATTTGGCTTTTTGCTTTTACTTTACTACTCAGCGTCACTTGGTAATTTCTTTGTGTATGATAGAAAGACAACATCGAGAACTAATACGAACTCCGGACTGCGGACTTTATATGTAGGTACCTATAATTTGAATCCCGGCTATTCTCGACTGACGAAATGAATTATTTTTATTAGGTAATGAGACTGAATATTGTATTATTTATAGGAACAGTTTCTCTTAATTACTGGCATATTTGCCTGTAACTTTACATACAGTTCTATGCAATATTTCGGTATCTATCTGAAAACTTTATAATCCGTCTTACGTGGTATCCGATTTCCACATTACCAGATTCTGTAGCCGTGCCATGAGTTGGCAGGTTACGTAACTGTTTAATTAGAGTTTAGGTACTCGATAAGTAAAGCAGTCTATCACGCTCGCACTGATTCATTGGAGCGAGCGTGATGGACCACTAGGTACGCAAAACGATAACGTAACCGTTACTTGCCAACTCTAGGTACGGCTTCAAGTCTTCAATTTCCTTGACGAGATAGAACCTGCTTGATTTAATATTGTTGTGACTCAAGTAGGTAGGTACCTAAACTTGCGTTTAATTTTATCCTGAAGTTTCGGGCATGATGTTACACCCATGGTCGTAGGCAGGGGTGGTGAGTCTGCATGAAAGTTTAAATCAATGTAATAATTGTATCTTTTCAGGAAGACGGTATCATGGACATTTTGAAAGATACAAATTTATGTAAGTACCTAATATTTTACTAGTTATTCAAACACTTACAAGTGCTTATTCGTTAGATACTTAATTATGTTATTATTTACAAATCGTTTCGCCAATTGAGTCAGTATAATAAATTGTGAGTGAGTTTCGTGAAACGTCCCACTTTGTCGTCTTGCCATAAAGCCGCTTTGTCAGTTTATTCATATGAAGATAGAAGGAAATCTCGTCTTTATGGTAAGCGAAAAAGTCGGACGTTTTACTAAAAACTAACACTGAAGAACACTAATGAATGAATGAATGAATTTATTTCAGACCAAATTCCATTAGTAATTACAAACACAAAACAAACAATTTTAAGATTTTTCATCACACTTGCTGCCTAAGCGCGCCATTGTTTGCGCGCGCAGCGAGAATAATAGAAAAGTGAAATTCCCTAGGGAGTAATAGAAACGTCAGTACGTCATTTAATAATGTTATCTCTTTAACCTAATTTTTTTGTCGGCAAGTGTGATGAAAAACATTGTATGCATCACGGTCGGTAAGCGGAATACTAAGTCGTTAACATAGTGTTATTCTAACATCACAAATAACATGAAATATTCATTATTAATGACGCCACGAGTTCGCGAAGTTGTAAACGCATAGTGAGACTTGGCACCTATTGTCATGGAACTAGGCTATGCGAGTTGCCTAGTTCGGGTTTTATAAAGTTTCGTCGAGTCTCTCATGAAGGGACTTATTCGTGCCTTGCAGCCTAGGTACGAGAATTTTGTCTGATAAGCGCACAACCATAGATATTATTCGGCAGCTTAAATATACATGTTTCCCTATACCCTACAATAAGCTGTAATGCCCAATTACTTATCATGATTTTCTACTCCAACTAAACGACTGAAAACGATATTATAAAATAGATATGTACTCGTAGTTATACATCATCATCATCATCATCCTAGCGTAGTTCCCGGTTGCGTATTTATACATAACTCGTAGTTATACATAAGCATGACAAATTACCTATAAGCGCTTATAATATAATACGAGTAATAATTATGTAGGTATGTAATAACTTAGTAATAGTCGTGATTAGTAGTCGTAGTTAGGTAAATTATAATCCGTTACCATCACCATATCAAAGTAATAAAATTCATTGAATATTGTTAATAACTATAAATATAGGTAACTAAACGGACTCATGTATGTTTAGTCAATACGCGCGATATGCATATTTCGGATCGGAGACCTGGGTCTCCGGACGTGCCGCGCTCGTGAGTCGCGTGAATGCGGGCTCAGTGCTCGGTAATGGAGACCTAGGTCTCAGAAACATCTCGCGCGTAGTGACTAAATACGTGAGTTTAACCGTTTAATTTTATTTTCTTAAACATACAATGAAATATTGTTATTATGTTCCTTATAATATAATACGCTGCGAAGAGTGACGTTTCAGGTGCGACTAGGACAAGTCGTTAATGGAATTTAATACAAATCTTGAACGCCTAGTCCGGCAAAGTGCTCTTTTTTAATTCCATGCCACATAAATTTGTGGCGCAGGCATCATAACATTCTGCCACTATGCAAAAAAAAATAACTTTGAAGTTTTTGTTGTTTATTTCATTGCATGTTTGAGAAAAGCACTATACATACCTCAGCCGGAAATATGGGGTTGCCCGCCTCAAACCTATTTTCGCTCGGCCGTCTATGTGTCTTCGGCAGGCAACACCTTTTGCCCGGCCTCTATAGTAATGTACTATTATAGTAATAATAATAAAATTCAATAATAATATCCAGCGTCCCGCGATGAGGCCGCCAGAGCTGCGGCAGCCATTCGCTGGGTGCTGCGTCAGACGTGGCGAGGCGGCTGCCCCGGCACCCAGCTCACCCGTGATCTCCTGGTGCTCGGCCTGCCCAGGACACACGCGTCCGCCCTGGCTGAGGCCGCAGATAACGGCAGGGAGGCCTATGAGGCCAAAGTGCAGAGTAGTGGATTCATGAGTGAGTTTGTTGTATTATGGCCTTTTTTCCGCAATTCGACATCAAACGTGCCTATTTTGCTTGGTGCCAACGCTGGCCCAGTACTTATTGGAGACTTCATATACCTACGTACACTACACCTTTGAATTTCTTCGCAGGTGTATGCAGGTTTACTCACGATGTTTTCCTTCACCGTAAAGCACTTGATATTTCTTCTTAGTTTTCATGAGTGAGTTCACATGGTTCTGTTGCACGAGTGAGGTTAAGAAAGCAGTTGAATGTACTTAACCAATTTACTTAAGGCCACTATTGAATCTTGTCAAACTAAGAAATAGTGAGAAGTTTCTTATAATTTGATTTGGATCGTCACTGTGACAAGGTTCCTGAGTGGCCTAGGGTATGAATTGGTTGACTGTACGCTTAGTACCTACTTAAGACTAAAATGTGTGTCTTGTAGGTAAATCAGTATTTTGGGCAAGCTCAAATGTTTACTAAGCAGCTTCTGAATTTTATACGAGACATAAATAGATGCGACAAACGAGGACAGTTGAGAGTGAATTCAACTAATATAGTAAATATCCAATTTCAAAATATTTACCTTAAAAAATTATATATTACATATTTATTCTCAAATGTCCTTAAATGGTTTGCATCACATTGTCAGAAAATTGATAAGCAGACTATTGTATTAATACCTACACCTACAGTAGGTATACAGGGCGTCCCAAAGTTATGGGACATGAAGGGGAAGTACCTTAAATATCGTAGATAGGATATTTTGCTGAAAGAAGACTTTATTTTATTTTGAAAATGAAATAATACTAGATTAGAAAACATCAATTTATTTTTATAATTAAACAAATTGATATTGAAGTTACTTTTTTACAATGCGGATAATCCCACAATGTCGTAACAGATGTGCTTACCATAGAAAAAATCAACTACGAAAGACTCTGGTTGTCACGGGATTCGAACCCGCTTCCTCTGGATTGCCGGTCCAACGTGCTTCCAATTACACCAGACGACCTTCCGTCGATCACAGCGAACTTTTCCAATGGTATTGTGAATCTAATCACTAGCGACATCTGTACGTAATGTTTCGAAGGTACTACAACCTTAAGCCACACTCCTAAGACGTATGTATCACATAATCGTCTGCAAGCTCGGCAACTCTACGCTGCGTTGAATTTGCGAGAGAGGGCGCTGTAATCAATACAAGATTAGAAAACATCAATTTATTTTTATAATTAAACAAATTGATATTGAAGTTACTTTTTTACAATGCGGATAATCCCACAATGTCGTAACAGATGTGCTTACCATAGAAAAAATCAACTACGAAAGACTCTGGTTGTCACGGGATTCGAACCCGCTTCCTCTGGATTGCCGGTCCAACGTGCTTCCAATTACACCAGACGACCTTCCGTCGATCACAGCGAACTTTTCCAATGGTATTGTGAATCTAATCACTAGCGACATCTGTACGTAATGTTTCGAAGGTACTACAACCTTAAGCCACACTCCTAAGACGTATGTATCACATAATCGTCTGCAAGCTCGGCAACTCTACGCTGCGTTGAATTCGTGCGACGTCGTCTGGTGTAATTGGAAGCACGTTGGACCGGCAATCCAGAGGAAGCGGGTTCGAATCCCGTGACAACCAGAGTCTTTCGTAGTTGATTTTTTCTATGGTAAGCACATCTGTTACGACATTGTGGGATTATCCGCATTGTAAAAAAGTAACTTCAATATCAATTTGTTTAATTATAAAAATAAATTGATGTTTTCTAATCTTGTATTGATTACAGCGCCCTCTCTCGCAAATTCAACGCAGCGTAGAGTTGCCGAGCTTGCAGACGATTATGTGATACATACGTCTTAGGAGTGTGGCTTAAGGTTGTAGTACCTTCGAAACATTACGTACAGATGTCGCTAGTGATTAGATTCACAATACCATTGGAAAAGTTCGCTGTGATCGACGGAAGGTCGTCTGGTGTAATTGGAAGCACGTTGGACCGGCAATCCAGAGGAAGCGGGTTCGAATCCCGTGACAACCAGAGTCTTTCGTAGTTGATTTTTTCTATGGTAAGCACATCTGTTACGACATTGTGGGATTATCCGCATTGTAAAAAAGTAACTTCAATATCAATTTGTTTAATTATAAAAATAAATTGATGTTTTCTAATCTTGTATTGATTACAGCGCCCTCTCTCGCAAATTCAACGCAGCGTAGAGTTGCCGAGCTTGCAGACGATTATGTGATACATACGTCTTAGGAGTGTGGCTTAAGGTTGTAGTACCTTCGAAACATTACGTACAGATGTCGCTAGTGATTAGATTCACAATACCATTGGAAAAGTTCGCTGTGATCGACGGAAGGTCGTCTGGTGTAATTGGAAGCACGTTGGACCGGCAATCCAAAGGAAGCGGGTTCGAATCCCGTGACAACCAGAGTCTTTCGTAGTTGATTTTTTTCTATGGTAAGCACATCTGTTACGACATTGTGGGATTATCCGCATTGTAAAAAAGTAACTTCAATATCAATTTGTTTAATTATAAAAATAAATTGATGTTTTCTAATCTTGTATTGATTACAGCGCCCTCTCTCGCAAATTCAACGCAGCGTAGAGTTGCCGAGCTTGCAGACGATTATGTGATACATACGTCTTAGGAGTGTGGCTTAAGGTTGTAGTACCTTCGAAACATTACGTACAGATGTCGCTAGTGATTAGATTCACAATACCATTGGAAAAGTTCGCTGTGATCGACGGAAGGTCGTCTGGTGTAATTGGAAGCACGTTGGACC
Source organism: Thaumatotibia leucotreta (assembly GCA_025490895.1). Lineage (NCBI taxonomy): Eukaryota > Metazoa > Arthropoda > Insecta > Lepidoptera > Tortricidae > Thaumatotibia > Thaumatotibia leucotreta. The sequence continues at coordinate 21,767 of JALPQI010015271.1, forward strand.
GGCAATCCAGAGGAAGCGGGTTCGAATCCCGTGACAACCAGAGTCTTTCGTAGTTGATTTTTTCTATGGTAAGCACATCTGTTACGACATTGTGAAATAATACTGCATAAAAAAATCCAAAAAAAAATGCTTTTTCTAGACATCGATCGAACCTACTTTAATACGAAAAATATTTTTTTCCAAATTTTATGATGTCATTCGAAAGAATGAATAAAAAATATAAATTTTTCTTAAGAAACATAGTATCTAAAACTAAAACCAAACAAGTTTGGTTCAAAATTCAAAATTAATTGTAGTCTGTTCGATTTCCGGGTGAAGCAAGTAATTTTTTGAAAAACTTTGAATGCACTATTACTAGATTTTAAAAATAACATTGTCTTTTTTCAGCAAAATACACTATCTACGATATTTAAGGTACATCCCCTTCATGTCCCATAACTTTGGGACGCCCTGTATTATTTTTATTCCAGTCAACAGACTAACAGGCATTATTTTTATTCCAGTCAACAGGCTAACAGACGTAACCACAAGTCCCGGACCCGAAGGCACGGTAGACACAATAAAGCTTGTGCTACACTCGGATGACGTCACCGGCGAACGCGCGCAAGACTCCTTGCTTGTCCACAAGACGCAAGTGAGGACGCTGCTTAAAGAGCTCAAGCAGGCGTACCAGAAAATGAATGAATTGGATAATGTAGAATAGCAACTTGTATTGACCATTAGACTTAAGATTAACTAGGTAATTAAGATTAAGCTTATTTATTAATATAAATATCAATAATAATAAATAAATAAATATCTTGGGACATCTTACACAAATCGACCTAGTCCCACGGTAAGCTCAATTAAGGCTTGTGATGTGGGTACATCTCCTCTTCTCTGCTAGGAGGCAACAAAGTGGCACTTTTCTGTTCAGGGACTTTCTATTGCCAGCCTACACTATAATAATGAAATATGAAAAATAAATAGTACCTATGTACGTACATCATTGATTACGATTTCTTCAGAATCTTATCTTATCTTATTACTCTCCCAAATTGTGGGATTGGTCCAAAGATATAATATGGTACGTGTTTAATATAGGTACTACTGTAGAACAAAGTAAATGAGTTAAAATCAATAAACATTCCAAAAAATAATGAATTTTATTGATCCCTTTAACTGTCATGTATTGCTGGCATTCTTGTAAGTAAAAGTTATCTTAATATTTAAGTAAGATTACTCGACGCCTGATGCCTATCTACCTATTTATTTTTAAGACTTTATGTGGAAAAATAATCACAAGCTACAAATATGTAGATTCATCATTCTGCCTATTGAATTATCATCTTTAACGCCCATGCCTGTAGGTTTAAATTTGAAATGTAAATTTAGTAGAACAGTTTTATAGACGATCGTAAAACTGTCGAAGGTGTTAACGAGGCCTATTTCATTTTGCTTACAATTTGCTGAGTTTGATTATTTTGTTACTTATGATGAATACCTTTATGGGACGCATTTTTATGCATGCCTGACTAGGTAGGTACCCATAATAAAAACGCCAGTCTGCCTTTAGCACACTCCATAACTTAATTAACTTATGTCCGAAAAACATGAACTGAGAAAAAATCGACCAAGTGCAAGTCGCACTCGCGCACGAAGGGATCCGTATCATTGTATGAAAAAAACATGCACTGCAAACATACATCAATTATTAGCATTTGTTGTTATAGTGGCAACAGAAATACAGCACCTGTGAAAATTTCAACTGTGTAACTATCATGGTTCACAGCCAGACAGCGGAGCTTTAGACATAGGATCCCGTTTTACCCTTTGGATACGAAACCCTAAAAACTAGCACCTACTCCAATTAGACTACCAAGTTATCAGAATGACTTTTCTCTGGTATTCTATACGGAAATAATACGATGCCTCTGCCCGATAACAGAGATGAGTTGTTTTATTGCTATAATTATATCCAGTATTGTTGGGTCTTACTTGGCTTGCACTATTGTTGTATAGTCCCAGTTACCCACCTTGGGTAACCTGATTGAATACTTGCTAGATAGAATTATTATTATGTAGGTATAGTACAATGTTAAATACATTTCATTATTAACATTTCATCAATCTTCGATAGTAAAAATAATTCAACGTAGATTAACACGTTCGCCTCCGGTACCTACTGTTTCACTAAGTGCTTATACTATGCCGATCGAAATTGTCTGATAAGTAGAAATCCTATGCCAGTGACACGCATGTGTGACCGAAAAGATTGTACTCCAATGCCGGCGACACACATTTGTGTCAAAAATGTTCGTATTTCGATGCGACTGGCATAGGAGTGAGAACTTGATTAATGCTAGTGGCATAAGAATGAGATTACTTTGAACACGTATGTGTGTCACTGGCATAGGAATACAGTTTTTTCGGTCACATATGTGTGTCACCGGCGTCGAACGTGTTAAGAACTTCCCTGCAGCTTGTCCTGCACCGCAACCACAGACCAACACCAAAGGGGATGCAAAGGGGGTTTTCTGTGACCCCGGCGGCATATAGCGCTTGGAGTGCTAGCCAAGTGCTAGCATAATGTACTGGGGTTCTATTTGAAACTATGAGGGCAGCCAGCAGCTAGTTTTAGCTTTTGTACTAATTGGCCAGAGTATAAAAGCATTGATAAATAATGTACAGCAAATTCAAATATTAATGGCCACAATTTTAAACGGCAATGTACATCGAACAATAACTTTACCCGCCCTTTAGTTTATTGTTCAAGAATTGAATGTGTTTGAAGATGATTTGATTTTTTTTTCTACTGACAATCTGGTTGGACAGAGAACAAAATAATAATATTTTTCTCAAACATGCAATGAAATGTTGTAGTTACGTGCTTAAAAAGTGGCCGGGAAGTACCTCGTTGCCGGCCTAGGCCGGCAAGTGCCTCTTTTTTAATTTTCATTTGACATAGGGTTGTGACCTGGCATCTTGGCTTTTAGCCAATAATTATCTGTAAGTAATATTAGCTTAAAAAAAATGGTTGACAAATTTTTGCAGTTATAATTAGGTATTTAATTTATATAGTTTAAAATAAATGTACAATAACTACTCAAAATAATATTTAAAAAACAGTATTATACGGCGCGATCCGTCGGCCCCGATCACTGCATGCAATTAATTGGACCCAACCGACCGCGTCGTCTAATACCGCTTTTAAAATGTAAAAATTTACAACTTTCAAACAAGTCAAATTAAAAAAAAAGAGGTGTCGGTGTCGTATTTGACTTTTGTTGTGTTTCAAAGACTTAGTTATGTAGTAGACTTGTAATTTCTTAGAACGAAGATACATTTTTTGTTTCATTTCATTGCATGTTTGAGAAAAGCATTATACATACCTCGGCCATGAAGTGACGGGTTGCCGTCCGAATACTATCCGGCCTCGCTTCGCTCGGCCGTCTACATATATTCGGCCGGCAACCAGTCACTTCCCGGCCTCGGTAGTAATGTACTATTAAATTATACAATTTGGAACAAGCCCGTTATTTGACATTTACTTTGCCAAATGACAAGTTGACAACTGACACAACTGTTGAACGAACTACGAACTGTCAGTGTCTTACTCGTGTTGTTGCACCTATCACTTACAAATTATTTATAAAAGCTTCATTTGTCTATTAATAAACCTACTCATTACTTTTAGAACAGTTTCGACATTACAGGGGCGCTTAAAGGTGCAGTGTTTATACTACACCGTCGCGTAATACGCATCCTAAATGCGTGCGAGGCACAAATATTTTCACTCAAAATAACATTGTTTTAATCGACAATGTGCAGTAAACAGTGGACTATATTGGCTTGATACGCCCAAAATATTAGTGCCGCTTCAGTACAACACGATAAAGACGTAGTTATCGCCAGATCTATCTGAGTGTCGTCTACACTTCGATTCTGTGATAAGATTCCAATCAGTATTTGTGTTCTAAATTTTCGGATAAAATGTGCTAATCTATCGTGTGTAGAGGTGATAATACTGGTTAGCATACCGTGAAAACTATTAGGAAATATTTGAACTACACTTGAATGTTAATTTATTTTACAATAACAGCTGTTATTAAGTAAATATGCCTGGGAAAATTAAAGTGAAGGTGCTGGCCGGGCGCAACTTGCCGGTGATGGACCGCGCAAGTGACACAACGGATGCCTTCGTGGAGATCAAGTTTGGAAGTGTTACACATAAAACTGATGTCTGCAGAAAGTCACTCAACCCACATTGGAGCAGCACAGAGTGGTATCGGTTTGAGGTAAGTCATTCACAAGAAATATTGTACATAAGGCATTATTATTATACAAATATTTAAATAATCTAATTTCACACTAGCCTTTTGCTTTTAACTTTGTCCGCATAGGATAAAGCTTTCATATAGAGTTTGACTACCTATATCATCTTATTAAAATGTGAGTTTTTCCAAGGAATTTCCATATCAAAAATACAATTATCAGAGGGATTAACCAAGCTGTTATATCAACTTATTAGGAAATAACTTCATTCTCAAGATTCTCAATAGTATCAACAGATATATTCATGCATCCATTCATTTTATTTCATAAAAATCTCTCTCTTCTTATTCATTTTTCTGGGTTATATCTGGCTACTCACTTATAAAGTGTCTTAAACATCCTGCCATTGTCTATGGGGTCTGCCGAATCCTTGTTTTGAGTTATGGGCAGGCACGGATCCAGGGGGGGGGGGGGGCAATGGGGGCACTTGCTCTACCCTCACACTGGACTTATGTATGCCTAGGTGCTGTTTGAAGTATAAAATACTATCATATCCTAGAGCAGTGCCCCTCCCCCTTCAACAAAGTCCTGGATCCACACCTGGTTATGGGGACACCCATAGTGCAGAATTCAAAAAAACTCGTCATAGTTTTTTTTCCTACAGAGATATAACCCTGTAAAATAACATGAAAGTACATTGTGTGCCAAGAGATCTTCAATCAGTGACTGAAATTGCATAGTAAATGTCACTTTGTCTTATACAGAAGGCAAATTATATTGATTACTTTACAACCAACTGAAACAAAATGTTTGTCATTAATTGGCAATAACTAATCAGAAATGCATAACTTAGCCTTTAGCAACTGAAAAGTCGCGATTTGCTGACTTAATAATGAACTCTATTGACTTTTTTTAAATTGACAATTAACTGTAATAAACTGTCACAATCGTATCAACCCGGGTGTAAAGAGCTAAGTCACAGAAAAATAATTTAGGATTATTTCAAATTCTTACTACTATTATTAGAATATTATGCGCTCAAACAATATTTTAGCACTTATATTCTTTTCACTTGATGTGTCATTTGCAAAAAATATACTTTGTTAAGGGCTGTAATGAAAACAAAAGTTTATGTCACGTTAAATCCCTCCTTAAATCTAACTTCACCATGCAGCAAGTGAACTGCACTGTACCAAATCTAGCCTGAGCAAATTCATA
>JALPQI010015272.1:0-35298 GCA_025490895.1 Thaumatotibia leucotreta
GTTTCAACCCAGAGGGAGAAACTATTACTTATTGAGACTAGAGACCGGTTTTCTCACGATGTTTTCCTTCACCGAAAAGCTAGTTCTGAATATCAAATGACATTTCGTAAATAAGTTCCGAAAGACTCATTGGTTCGAGCTGGTGTTTGAACCCAGAATCTTCCAGATTAAAAGACCAACATCTGCTACCCACTACGACCAGTAGGTCACAACCGTTTACTCATACAATGCTGAAAGTGAAAACATTAAAAACACTATTTCGGATACAAAAAGTCGAATAACTTTTTTTTTCCCGGTTGATACATACGGAAAAATTACATATTTAGAAAAGTGAGATTTAATTCTGTATTTTGAAGCTAGTTTGGTCTCTGTACGCGAAAAATCATAAAGCGGGTCAAAACCGCTCAATGACCTTTTATCATATCTTGTTGGAGTGACAGAGATAAATGCTTGAGTGCAGCATTTATCTCTGTCACTCCAACAACGACGTCATTTAATTAGTAACAAATGCTCGAAACTAACGAATTTCTAAATTTGCGGTAGGTCTTCAGGGTCGCGTTTTATAAAGTTACAATTTACAATTTCGCTGTTTGCCTCTCTTTCTAGCCAATACGTGCGTGCGTTAGAGAGGCAAACAGCGAAATTGTAAATTGTAACTTTATAAAACGCGACCCAGATTGTTGGCGTTTAAGCCACTCCCCACTCATAGGCATTTTATTCCACATCCAAAAAAAATTGTTACGTCAAAAAAAACACAAATTTACTAAGCACTGGTCAACCAGGGTCGCGTTTTATAAAGTTACATTTTACAATTTCGCTGTATGCCTCTCTAACGCACGCAAATATAGGCTAGAAAGAGAGGCAAACAGCAAAATTGTAGATCGTAACTTTATAAAATGCGACCCAGTTAGTCAGTAAAAAAGGCGGCACATTCAAACTTTCTACAGTTTCTATGAAATAAGTATATGGGCCGCCAACTCTTCGAACCAATTTTTTTGAATTTGCCGCCTTTTTGGCCAGTGTATATGTATTATCATTAACTGCTCGCCAACGAATGGTTACGAATGGTCTTAACTTGACTTCTTGGCTAGAACTAGAATAGACATTAGCGGAACTAAAATAACCACATTATATTGATTCGTTTATTCTCCTTATAAGAGATGGCATTAGCTTTCGCTTGAATGGATTATGAACTGGGGCGATGAACACACGGCGATTGGTTATGAAGCATTGCACGATTCCATACAGTCCAGTCCGAGGCACGCCATGACTGAAATCGTCCATAAGACCAATAGTTTCTGCAGCTTTTTTAAACATTGTAACATTTGAATAAGGAATCCTCACAAATCTAACATCTCTTTTTATTTTTCTGTTCATTAAATCTGCCACTGTAATTTCCGGACACGAGTATACAAAATCGATAAATGAATGTTCGTGATCTTTCAGCAAATAAGAAAGATCTTGTCGGGTGAACTCTATAAATTTCGTGTTCAATATGTTTTCATCTACTGGACCATGTTTCCCAAAATGGAATGTCCTAGATATTTCGGGCCTAATGCAGACACGACCCTGAATAACAGCGTGTAAAGAATCATGGTCGATTTTATTTGGAAAAATTGACTCTATTTCTTTCCAAGTTTTCGACAAAAACATGTAACCCATGCCTGAGAAGAAGTCCGTTCGGTGCAGCAGTTGATTTTCACCCTTCTCTACCAAATCATCCTTGCAATTGTCATTCCATGCGGACACACACCATATGCTAGGATCCTTTTTTAAGAGTGGGTATGTACCAAGGAAATACTCAAAGAAGTCGGGAGAAATATCTAAACTGTTGTCAATGATGATAACAGCATCGTGATTTAATACGTTGAAAATATAGCCAAGAGCGTAATTATAGTGTCCCCCGATAACCACCTTCGATGTTTCCAGAAAGGTGACGGAAGTATCCCATTCTAATGATTTTATAATCTCATCCATTGCTTTCGAATAGCAGTATGGTGCCACAAAAATGGGGAAGATGGTGGTGTCTGGTCTGAAATTCGTAAGACTTCGCAAAGATCGTGATAAAAACTGCGCGTCGCATGCTATAAGTAACGTCGGTAAAATTTTATTATAGGTATCATCTGAGGATATGTGAGTTATAGTATTTTTGTTTCTTTTAACAATAACATAATATGCAAAATAAATTAGTATTAGGAAAGGAAATGCACACCACTTGTCACGATATTTTCGTAAGTTAAGGCGCATTTTATAATTTATGGATTATTGACGTATCACTTAGCACCATTATTTGTTTTGGAGTTAAAGTAACCAAGAAATATTAATTTGTAACCACTTGTAGCCACTTTGTACTTATGAGTATTCACAGTACTGCGTACTGTGAAATATCACCGCCCCGCAGGTTGTGTGACATAATACAATTATGGAAATCCTATGAGACTGCACGCACGTGCGATAAAACCGCATGAAATTATTCTCGCAAACATTCTGTTGCGATGTGGAGTACTGAATAATTCCTACGAAGCCGTATTTTGTGCATTATGGAATCGTAGGTATTTGTAGCTTTGAAGCATCTTCTGTTCGAATTTCGCAGCAACACAAAACGATTAGTACCTACACGCTTAAGCTTTAGTAGGATACTAACATACCCCCTTATTCATAAACGTTTGTTAACTTAAGAAGCCGCTAATAATTGTTTGTCCCTTTTGCTCTTATGGACACATTGTTAAGACCGAAAGGGACAAACAATTATTAGCGGCTTGTTAAATTAACAAACGTTTATGAATAAGGGGGATAGTAATTTAAATAATTTTAACACTACAAATGGATTTTCATAGTCCGAAATAAATTATATTTGTATATTTTTTATTATCGTTTAAGGATGAGTGATTGGTAATCGGCTATGTCGTCGACCACTTACGTGTTAAATAGATCTACTTGTTATATACCTACTATAATAGCTGTGTTTTTTTGTTTTTGTTTTGTTTTTTTTTTACTCTGATAACTTTACATCTCTAGCTCTAGCAGAATAATAATTAGCATTACTAATTTAACTAAAAATAATTGTATGCTTTTTACATAGCCTCGTAAGGCCCACCATACTATTTTCTTTAAATCTTATTTTGAACCTTGAGTTGTAAGGAATACTGGTAAACATCGTTTGTTTGTGAAATCAACCAAACAAAGGAAATGCGACTTTATTAAGTTTATGAAAGATTTAAATTTTATTGAACTGGAGTGTACATTGTAATGTACTTTGGGCCTTACGAGGATATGTATGGTAAATTTCTCACAAATCATTAGATTTATATGATTGACTATTAGAGACTTCATCTCTAGTTATTGTACTATGTGTGCATCAATTTTAAATCAAGTTTATGTTTTGTTTTTATTTAACGCAATAACAGTAATACATCTTACAGCTAGCATCTGTAAGATGTATTACTTACTATTTAAAAAAATAAGTGTGGTTAGAACTGGAAGTAGATTTATTAATTTGTTATTTAGTTTAACGATTCAAAAGCGGTCGTTGCTGGGCCTAGTTGAATAAAGAATACTTTGACTTTGATACAAACCATCATAGCCCATCTCCATCTTACACCTCAGATTAGGTCGAACCGCTTCAACCGACCTCGCTTGTCCTAGATTTCCCCCCTAGCTTCTGGATTTTCCCCCCGGAAATCAACCTACCGACTGTCTGATCACGAAAACGCTACCTTACATAAAACCGAATTCAGATAAACGAAACATCCTAGCCTAGCTGTTGTGAAAACCGGGGCAAGTGGAGATGCTTTGTAAGGGCGCCACCATCCGCAGAAGGTACTTACATTTTTAATATAAATTATAATTCTTAACCACACGAGAAGACTGCTATTTGATTAAGAAGATATAAATTTGCAGCTTGGGTTTAGGTTAAGTAAGAAATACTAAGAACCAGTAGGATGCAAGTAAAAAAAAAGTAAAAAAAAAATGTGCGGTGAGATGTTAGTGTGGGTTTACCCTAACATTATCTTTCATTGAAATTCTTAATGGTGCGAATCGGTTAGTGGTCACGGCTGACAAATCACAGTGGATGTAAATGATAAGAACTTACATGTTTCACATGGGTATGGGTAAAGTATGTTGTTCGTGAGTGCAATTTAATTCAAAAGATGAAATGCTTACGATAAGGCATAATTGTAGGACTCCGAGATTCTTCATATCGTCGGTTGACAAGCAAAACTCACTAAGTAACAAATACCTACCTGAAATAAAGCTCGTATCTCAGTTCTGACTTAATACTGACATAAGAGGTTGCTAACAGTAGTGACAGTTTTTTTAGTGAGTTTTGCTTGTCAGCCGATATGTCTTTGTATCCCCTAAGTAAATAGAGTATCAAAAACGATACGACCGAAATGATCTGCACCTAAGGGTTATGGTTATGACAAATACACTTACATCTAACCCTAAACTCGTCGCGGACACTTTTAATAACTTCTTTGCCTCCATCGGCGATAGCCCTGTTATTGCTCCTGGCCGTCCAGTGATCACGCCTATCGAGAACACTATGTTTCTTACCCCTGTGCAACCTCAAGAAGTCCTGAAAATAATAAAAAACCTAAGTAACAAAAATAGTTGCGGTTTAGATGACTTACCACCACGCCTCATAAGATTCTGCGCACACCAACTAACACCACCACTTTGTTTTCTAATAAACCAATCCTTTCAAGAAGGCACCTTCCCTGACCAACTAAAAGTAGCTTTAATAAAACCGATACATAAAAAAAACTCTAAATCCGACCCTAACAATTATCGACCAATCGCTCTACTACCGACTACCTCAAAAGTATTTGAAAAGGCAATGACTAATCGCATATATGACTTCTGTGAAAAATTCAAAATTTTTGACGAATCTCAAAATGGTTTCCGTGAAAATAAGTCCACTAGTCTAGCAGTATTTAAATATACACAGGAAATTTTTAATATAATTAACGCGAAACAATATGCTGTAGGCTTACTGCTAGACATGACAAAAGCATATGACAAGGTCCAATATAAAATACTCCTAAATAAATTATATGAAATAGGCATAAGAGGTCCAGCCCATAAGTGGCTTACATCTTATCTAAACAATAGAGAACAAATAGATGAGATACTTTGACTCCGAGACTACAGAAATACTTAAAATCCGATCAAATAGCATAACTACGAAGGCTTCAATTCCACAAGGAAGTGTAATTGGATGCCTTCTCTTCCTAATATATATTAATGACCTACCAAAAATCATAACAGAACCATGTGTGCTCTTCGCTGACGATATTTCAATACTTACTGCTTGTCACAATAACGTTAACTTAAACACTAATCTTACTCATATCCTGGACACAATCTCAACCTGGATGATCGATCATAACCTGGAAATTAATTATCTAAAAACAAAAATTATATCTTTTCACTCCTATCAAAAAAAACCCTTGCCTATAAACTTTACATACAATGATACAGAACTAGAAGTCGTTAACCACTTTACCTTATTAGGAATAAATATTGATACCCATGTGAATTGGAAGTCCCATGTTAAAAAAATCCACACAAAAATATCTAAATTTATTTATGCCCTTCGAGAAATAAAAAAAACTACCGATCTCTCTACAGCTTTAATCACGTACTATGCATACGCCTACTCTTGGCTCCAGTACGGGATTGTTTTATGGGGCAATAGCACTGACATGCTATCGCTATTCACCCTACAAAAAAAAAAATGATCCGCATCCTTGTAAATGTTAAACAAATAGATAGCTGCAGTCCTTACTTCCTAAAACATGAAATACTTACATTACCAAACATATATATCCTCGAAGCATGCAAATTTGTACGTAACCAGCAACAGCTTTACACAAAACGCTTTACACAACCTGCTACACGCCCAATACGCCACAAATATAAACTAATCTTGCCCCCATCGCGCTTAAACTTAATCTCATCCGGTCCATATGATCAGTGCCGGATTTAGAAATTTGCCGCCTGTAGGCCATTTATATTTTGCCGCCCCTATCCACTGCGCTAATTTGAATAATTTGTTAGGAAAATCACGAAGAAGATCGAAACGTAAAAAAGATTCGTACATTAGTCGTTCAGGAACACTTGGACACTTTGGCAGGTATTTCATTTCACAGCCGTGTGTGCATACCGGATTTTTCGTGGCGGGAAAGGAAATCCAGCATCCCTACCGCGAACTACGAAATCCGCGAATTTCAAATTTCGGGCAATGAAGGCATCATTAGAGGGACGGAGACAAATCCCCGAAATTTACGAACTTCGGTGTTCGCGGTAGCAGGTCTTCTCTTATTTTGTACAGTACGCGAACTTTTAGCTGGTATGACAGTGGAGGGAAGGACGCCTAGCCAACATACGGTGACCGATACAGTGGTAGATTAGAGTTTACGCGAAGACTGGTGTTGTACTTTGTATATAAATTAATAATAATATACGACTCTACCCTTACCACACAAACTCTAGATAGCGGTCCTTAAATTGGGAAAATAAAGAAGTTCTAATATTTTAAAAATAAAAAAATCAGTCTGAAAACATTATTATTTGGTTTTATAGTTATCTGGTAATTAATAACTATAGAAAACAACTTTTAGTCCCATCTTGTAGCCAGGTTTGGTAGCTCATAGCTGGCTTCCATGTGAGAAAAATATTCCAGATTCGAGGTAGACTACAAAAAGTGCAATTCTTTAGTCCCATCTTGTAGCCTGGTTTGGTAGCTGGCTTTCAATGAGAAGAATATTTCTGATTCGATGCTGACAGTGAAACGGGATTTCTATATCGTAGGAAGTAGCTGGCGTTTAATCTTAGTGTGTAGCATTTACCAAACTGCAATGTAGGTACCACATTTACTTTGAATACGTATTAAAAATGTAAGGGCGGAACAAGGGCGCTAAAATCGGCTTAAATATGCCGGCCATATTAGGTGAACAATCGCTTACTAAAGTAGGTACCAACAAATGCTCTGAAAATAATCATGAAGTCTCGAAAGGTGACATTACCTTAGATATGATCCAAAGCTATATTGGTTAGTTACCCGCGAACACCGACAGCGGCTACAACCCACTGTTAAGCTAATTTCATCGAAATACAGAATTATATCGTAAGGGCAGTTTGCAGCGAAGAAGGCGCTGAAACGCACGTTTTAAATTCCATTACATTAATAGGTATATGCGACTTTTTTCTGATTGTTTTTTTAATTGTTAATTATCAGTAGACCCCGGTATCGGAGGTGCAAAATGGTAGCTGTCAAGTTCTTAGGGATGAGGTAAAAATATTTGTGATGTCGATAATTAAAGTTACATATCGATAATTTTTCTTTACCATAATAATAAGCTAAGACTTTAATTAAACGCATCTATTTACGATATAAACTAGGACTAGGTATATAATTACAAAATCAACATGTATTAAAAAATATTTATTTAATGTTATGTAACATCGCCATACTTTTTATTGAGGCAATTGTCGATGATCCTTCTAAAGTTTGGGTTTTCCAATTTGGTCCAAAGTATGTTACAACTGACGAAAAACTTAAGCAGATCTCGGTTATAGTTTAATTGGTTTTATATTTTTTTCTTTTTTATGAGTGTTTTCATACAAGATTGAGTTGCAATGCAAGATATGCAAGATTACAAATATTGGAATGGAATATCCTTTATTAAATAATAAATATTAGTAAAACATACGTTGTTGATTTTCTCTTGATGGCAATTCGACTCCATGTGCTTTTCTGCAAATTGTATATTAAATGTTTTTCATTCATTTTTGAAGTTCAGGGTGTTCAGCAAGAAGTGACTCCACTTTCTAATGTATCTATATATATAAAAGAAGAAGCTCCCTGATAAAGATGCACGCACAGCCTAAACCCCTGGTCCTATAGACTCCAAATTCGGCACGTAGGTTCCTTTTATGGTGTAGACGAGCACTAAGAAAGGATTTTACAAAATTCACCTTCTAAGGGGTTGAAATGGGGGTCCAAAGTTTGTATGGCGAAATAAGATTAGTTGAACTTTTTGATCCGAAACTTCGCAAAAGTATTCTTTAAAGTAATTGAGTAAAGGTATGTTAAAGGTTTTTTGAAAATTCAACCCCCAGAAAAAGGTAAAAAGGGTGACGAAGTGAAAAAATCAAGTTGGGTATCGTTTCTATGGTTTATCGGGACGTAGATCACGAATACAATAACGATTTTAAATTTTAACGCGGCGGACGTGAAATACTATGTACACGGTTATGGTGTAATGGGGTAAAATTCGAAAAATATCAATATAATTTTATTATTTATCTTTTATCTATATATAAGGTCCTAATTTATTAGTTGCAGATATTTTAACACATGATACTTTACATTAAAATAATTAACTTTAAATATAAATTAAGAAATCTTTTCATGTAATTTTTTTGATTTCATTTTCCTGACAAAAAATTAATTATAATTTCGTGTAAAAAAAATCATCATGTGTGCATTATCACATGTCACAATAACACTGTCTGTCATGTCATCAAACGACACAATCCAACGGAAAATAACATGACATTGACAATCAAGTATTTAATTTATCGACGAGAAGTGGCCAGTTCCAGTTAAGTGGTACGTAAAAGAGGTACTAGAATCTGTTCAATGAGTTTTCATTTAATAATCACATAAACAGGGTGTTTTTACGTAGGAAATTTGTCTTTCCGTTTTCTCCAAAAAAACATCGTAAAAGCTATAATGTTTCACGGTTTAATATACTCCAGAGACCGAGTACTATCAGCTGTAAAAATATCTGCATCTAATAAATTAGGACCTTATATATAAAAGAAGAAGCTCCCTGATAAAGATGCACGCACAGCCTAAACCCCTGGTCCTATAGACTCCAAATTTGGCACGTAGGTTCCTTTTATGGTGTAGACGAGCACTAAGAAAGGATTTTACAAAATTCACCTTCTAAGGGGTTGAAATGGGGGTCCAAAGTTTGTATGGCGAAATAAGATTGGTTGAACTATTTTATCCAAAATTTCGCAAGAGTATTCTTTAAAGTAATTGAGTAAAGGTATGCTTAAGATTTTTTAAAAATTCTACCCCTGAAAAAGGTAAAAAGGGTGACAAAGTGAAAAAATCAAGATGGGTATCGTTTTTATAGTTTATCGAGTCGTAGATCACGAAAACAATCACGATTTTAAAATTTAACGCGGCGGACGTGAAATACTATGTACACGGTTATGGTGTGATGGGGTAAAATTCGGAAAATATCAATATAATTTTATTATTTATTTATATTTATGTTCATTTCTGGTTCTAGAGATTCCAAATTTAGCGCGTAGGTTTCTTTGAGGATGTAGGGGTGCTCTAAAAAGGTTAAGTCGAAATCCACTCCCTAGAGGGTGCAATGGGGGTCCAAAGTTAGTATGGCGAAATAAGATTAGTTGGACTATTTTGTCCGAAACTTTCTAGGAGTATTCTTCAAAGTAATAAAGACATGTTTGCAGGTTTTTTGAAAATTTAACCCCTGAAAAAGGTAAAAAGGGTGAGGAAGTGAATAAATCAAGTTGGGTATCGTTTCTATGGTTTATCGGGACGTAGATCACAAAAACGATTTTAAAATTTAACGCGGCAGACGTGAAATACTATGTACACGGTTATGGTGTGATGGGGTAAAATTCGAAAAATATCAATATAATTTTATTATTTATGTTCATTTCTGGTTCTAGAGATTCCAAATATAGCGCGTAGGTTTCTTTTAGGGTGTAGGGGCGCTCTAAAAAAGGTTAAGTCAAAATCCACTCATTAGAGGGTGCAATGAGTCTAAAGTTTGTAGGGGAAACTTGACTATTTAAACTGTTTTATCCGAAACTTCACAGGAGTATTCCCAAACATAAATGACTAAAGACATGTTTTAGGGTTTTTGAGAATTGAACTCTTGAAAGTGGTAAAAAGGTTAAACAGTAAAAAAACAACATGGTTATCGTTTCTATAGTCTACTATCGTGTCGCTGTACCGAGGTGTACGTGAAATACCATCTTCTCTGTTATGGTCTCATGGGCTTGCGGGTTATGACAGGGGTATCGTTTTAGTGTTTATTTCTGATAAAAAAAATCTAAATATAGCATGTTAACCAACGTTAATAACCTTTTAAGTTTTCCCGAGTTTTCATGCGATAGTAATCAAAAGTACATATATCTGTGTATCCAAGGTGTTTTTTTATAAAGTCAAAACAGTCGTCACCATAAATTTCGACATTTTTGATCCAATGGTGTAAATCGATGGAACGGGATCCCAGAGATTCTTAACAAACTGCAAAAAAGGCTGCCTATTCAATTTCCGTTTCGATATTGTCCGTCATAAAAATCGGTGGTAATCTGAAGTTCTGACTGATCTGTTCATCATAATGAAGCAGAAGTCAAATTTGCAAGAAACGGTAACAATACAGCGAGCTGATTAACATTTGAAGTAACTCATTACTTCAAATGTTAATCAGCTAGCCTAATTATGGTCATCTTTGTTAGGCCTGGGAAACGACAAATGATAGTTTTTATCATCAAAACACAACAATCACCTATGTGAGTGTGTATGTAAACTTTTAAAGATAAAAAACATTTGTCAGTTACCAGATGGTAAAGATGACCATAATATGATAGCGGATTTTGATAATAATCTATATCTGAAATGTCAAAGCGTTTCAAGTAATGAATTTGAGGTCAAATTTGCACAAAATGATCGGCACCTTGAATTTATTTAGTTTGAATCCGACCTTAATAAAAATCGGTATCTTAGGATCCAAGGGGGTTTTTACAAAAAGTGAGAAGCTATCACATCTAAAATTTCTAGAACTTTGATTTAATATTGATAAAAATCGCTACCTACCGAGAAGATGAAAAGTTCTTCATATGGAATTTGAAGTCAAAATTGCAAAAATAATTCGCCATCATGATAGCCATCATCATATTAGTTTAATACGACCGTGATAAAAATTTATAGAACGCGGCCGAACCGCGGGTAAAAGCACCATCCGCCACACTTAAATCGGTTAAGGCAAACGCGAGATAATCGCGGGAAAACATTAACATGCAGTGAATAGATATTAGAACGCGGGCGAAGCCGCGGGTAACTGCTAGTATAATATATTAGGCTAAAAGACTCGTAAACACAGCTAAGTAATCGAAGACATCGTTGTAAGATGACTTTGACTATCTATTGACATGAATAATTTATTATAAGTATTTAATATCTCAAAAGTTTTTATCCAATGTTGTGCAACTCGAAACATAATAAATGTAATAGCAAGCAGAGATTTGTATTGTAATAGTAATGATTTATATATTAAATGTTAATTATTATCATAGATCCCAAAAAAAAGGGATACAAATAAATGGTCCTTGTACATAAAAACAATAATTGTACAAAAAATCGAGTATTAAATGTTAATTATTATCATAGATTCCGAAGAAAGATATACAAATAAATGGTCCTTGTACAGTAGGGTTCAAAATTGCATGGACAGCTTATGAATGAATTCATTCATACAATTGCCCATGCAATTCTGAACACCACTGTACATAAAAAAATAATTGTATAAAAATCGAGTATCGATATCGACATCACAAAACGTGATTACCTATCTCTAAGTAAGAACTTGACAGCTATCATTTTGCACCTCCTGCAATAACAATAACATAGTTCCAATATTTAATTAGTAGCCGCTTAAATTGTGCCGTAGATACCAGAATACCAATTTACTTTAATTATAGGTATAAGCCTCCCTCTCTCGACAAAAAAATTGCCGTGCCCAACAGGGTTATAATGTCTCTGTAACTTACTGTGTAACACCTTGTAAACCACATTATAAGTGCAATAAAGATTGAGTATTGAGTATTGAAATATTTTTATTGTAGGTGAGAATTTAGAAAAAATTGCCTATGTTATTATAAAATTACCATAGTGCTCCTTTATACCCACTAAATAAACTACATTTTGCTCCTTCATCGATTTAAAATCAAACAGTGAGTGATGGTAATGTAGGTTTTGTTTCTTTTTATTGCCAAATGCGGGGAAGACCGTTGTGATAAATAACTGAAATAACGCCCCATTTTGGCTTTATGGGCTAACTCCTTGCATGGCATGGCTCTTATTTGGTTTGATAGTTTATGTGCCGCGGAGTAGGTATACTCTGGAAAACCAATTTTGTCACAAAAAAGGGGTGACATAAATAAAAAAATATCAGAACATTCCTAATTCTGGACGTTTTTCTTCTGTACATTGCTTACTTGCTAGTCATTGCGAGTAGAGAAGGGTCGTGGTTCTGAATTTGTATGGCAAGAACCGGGAATTCCCGGTTCCGGTACTGTACTTGTATAGAAAGAAGAAGCCAGAACCGGCCGCCCACCCTAATGGCGAGGGTGACGTAAAGTCCGTCAATTGGAACTTTAGCCCCTATAGCCTATATAGGCCTTATAGCTCCATTCCTATAGGCCTCTATAGGAATGGAGCTAGAAGTGAAGTTTTAAATCAAATAGTATGAAATCTCTTCAAAATATAATTTTTCTTATATGTACCCTATTTCTCTAAACTCTTACAGGGATGAATGGTATAATAGGTATAGAATGCAAGAAAAATCAAAATAAAAAAAAAACTAAATATTTTATTATGTATCAAAATCTGTTTACATTATAGGTATTTTGTGGCCGGCACCTCCTGGTAAGTATAGCAATACTTGTGATAGGAGGCACCGCTCTTTCCTAACGGAACTTATTCAGTTACATTATCAGTATATGATAACTTACAAAATATTTATAAATAACTATCTATTACTAATATGGGATATCGCCAAGATTATTATTACATCCAACCTTAGATTAACCTACATATTAGAACGGTTAGTGACTGTATAATAATTATATTATATTATAATCCTCGACCGTTATTCCCATTTACTTAGGGTTGGCCCTCCCTGTCCGTCTTCTCCATTGTTACCGGATTTTGTGTGGCGTCTTTATGTAGTATACTCTTTCTCGGCCGTTGTCAACCAGGTAGATGGTATAATATAGAAAGCAAGAAAAGTAATCTCTTGCTGCTTGTCATTTTGACATGGCTCTAGAGTCACTGGCGATTTCTACTTTAATGGAAATGGGACCAGGGGGCGACATACTAATGCGAGCCATGTCAATATGACAAGCAGCGAGAGGTTTCTTTTCTTGCATTCTACAGGGTGTTTGGGATAACGATGTAGGAATTTCTGGAGGTGGTAAAGGAGACTAATTGGAAGAGTTTGAACCCTATTTACCTTAGTCCAATATGTGACAGTTTTTTTTTTAATCACGTTTTTCAAAATGTTTAGTTTTATACCAAAAATGTACTTAAAAAGTTAAATTTAAAACAAAATATGCAATAAATAGCATCGAGTTTTTTATGCGGCCTAAAGTTGCAATTAAGTAGTTAGACTGTACCTATATGCAGATACCTAACGATTCAAATCTTGTGTCTGCTTGTGTAAGGGCAAAATCGAGATTCATGTCGAACCATAATACTCTCATTCAATAGTTGATAGACCCGTAAGAGTGATAAGGGTAGATATAGAAAATGTTGTGAATGAGAAAGGGACAGGAAACCCCAAATAAAGAACACTTTCAAGATATCGTTGTTTCAATAAACATTAGCTTACACTTGTATATTCTGATAAAAATCTAAAGTATAATTTTGTCCTAATTGCCACAATCGTTCGTTGCTCTTTAACCGGATAAAGCTGTACCTAATTGCTAAAAGTGTCTAAGCTCTAACGACCATTTAATTACCGGGACTCTTTCTAATTAAGCGCCTCTCAAACTGTAAGAGTCATTTCCAAGACGGCAACCCAGTTTAATATTAAACCTAATACTTAGCCAGGGTTGTAATGCGTTGCTAAGCTACTTACCTGGAAGTTTAATACTTTAGTCTGTTTGTGGCGAAAATAGGAATGGCATGATTACAAAGAAGATTGGATTGGAAGAAGAGGGCAACACCAGCTGTCAAAGGTGACACAGCTGATTTCACTCTGTCCCGAAATATTACTACAATTTAGGTGTAAATCTATATAATTCTGGGCCAAAATTGTGTGTATTGTTAGTATAAGGTGTTGTTTTATGTGTTCATAATAGATGTGGTGTTTGTAGTGGCGTATACAGGTGTTTTGGAACTTGATAAATCTGTAACCGTTATAGGTTATGAAATTTAAAAAGATTCATTGATTACACGTAGTTTCGTCGTTCTTTTGTAAATTATTGATATTATTACTACAATTCGTAACGCTTAAATGATAATCTACTTAAAATAGTGCTGTGTAGACACTGTGGAACGCTACTAAACACGTAAGTAATTTTGCATTATTTTGGTACACGGTTTCTTGTTTATCTTACACAAACCATCACAATGATGACCCGCAAAGCCACTGCTGCCGCCTCCCGTCAGCAGGAAGCAGACAAACTTAAAATTACTTTACTGGAATTAAAGAAATCCAAGGAATTGTGTGCACAATTAATGTGTGAAAGAGATGATAACGAGAAAGAACTATTATCGATACTCGAAAGTAAGGATAAATTAAAAAAAGCATTGTCAGTAATGGAAAGGGAACACCAGGATGTACTCTTAGAGCAAGCCCAGCTTAGAGAGGCCGTTGACAGCTTCACCAAATGCAGTACAGAATATGAACAAGCCCTCAAGCAGATTGATGCCCTGGACAAGGCCTTGTTCGATGCACACGAACAAATATATGCCCTCCAGGAGGAAAAGAAGACTAACGCAGCACTGCAAACCGAGTGCCTCTACAGAGATATAGTCGGGAGTGTTCCACAGTTGGCTAATGCTGCAATTGAAAATCCTGTGGCTATTATTGATTTAACTAATAACACACAGTCCACATCAAGGCTAGTGAACTGCAGCAATAATAAAAATAAACTTAAAAAGTATACAGGAATAAATAAATACATTAAAAAAACTCAGAAATTAATAAAACAAAATAAATTGTATTGTAAAAGATTAAAAGCAAGTAAAATTAATGTAAACCTATTTAATGATTTAAATAGTTGTGTTTTAGAATTAGATAAAAATAAATTAAAATATGAAGCTGACACACAAGACTTGCTTTCAAGAATAAAAAGCTTGGAGCATTCGTTGATGACTATAAATAGTTCATATGAAAATTCAAAGAAGGTCATCGGAGAATACTCTGCAGCCATGGATAACTTAATAAAAGAAATGCACTATAACTCAGAGCGATTTGAGTCGCTGACCAACAACCACAGCTGTGCATGCAAGCAGCGGAGTGATTGTTTGTCGACAAGCGACTCACCAATCTTGTGTGACAGTTTAACATCACCGTTACAAAAACTGGAAGTTATCGATAATAGTTCTATTAATTCTAACAAAACATCAAAACCAGATTTGATTATGTACTGTGATGAGATTGGAAATGGAATGGGCCCAATATTCCACCAATACTCCAAGGGACAAAGTGCAATCATCAATTGTTTACCTTTTAGTAGCTTTGAAAATATAACAAACAAAATTTTAAGTGACAGCAGTGTTCATGCTAATACCACATTGTGTATATTTGTGGGAAACAGGGGAAATGTTAACACAAACAATTTTATAAAATTATATGAAAGTTTAAATGACCTGTGTGTCAAAAAAATTGTCTTGTTCTCATTGCCCTATAGCCAACAACTGACTCAAAATGAAAATATATACAGATACAATTTAAATATATCTATGTATAATTTGTGTACATATAATAATAAATTTGACATAATTGACACAAACAACATTGTTAGCAATTTTTATATTTCGACAAAAGGTAAATTTTACCTTCCAAATTATTACAAACGACAGATTACTCTGTCACTATTGTATTTAATTGATATTACAGCCAGAAACTTGGCTCTTAACTCTGCTACTGTTGAGCAGCCTAACACAGACATGGTGTCAGTCCATAGTAATAGTATTTATTTAAATTAATTCATAAGACAACAGAGGACTTAGGCTCTGGCAACACTTATTCTAATATGTTGGAAAAACACAATAAAAAAGACAACTGCTCACATGTGAACTATGTTAGCCTGGTTCATCAGAATATTCAGTGCATTAGAGGCAAAGACCTACAAATAGAATTATTTTTAAATAGTAAGAATATTGACATATTAGCTATCACAGAGCACTGGCTTAATATTAATGAAATTATGTTTAACTTTAAGAATCACCAGGTTTGTAGTTCGTTCAGCAGACTTTATTCAATACATGGTGGGGCCCTTATTATACTGAACAAGCAAATTAAATTTAAAGAACGAAAGGATATTGTTTCCTTATCTGTTGAGAGAACTATTGAAATAGCAGCAGTAGAATTAGAACAACTTATTGTTGTATGTGTTTATAGGCCACCCTTGAGCGATTTTGAGGTTTTTGAAAGGAAAATGGAATCAGCTTTATCTAAGTTATCACAGAGTAGCAAACGATTAATTGTATGTGGCGACTTCAATATTAATATTATAGAAAATACAACTCTCAGTGTTAGGTTGGTGAATCTTTTCAAATCCTTCAGATTAAACCATATTTTTATGGAGCCAACTAGAGTAACTGCTACAAGTGCTACTTGCATTGATAACATTTTTACAGATATAATCCCTATCAGTAAAAGTATTATCAGTGAATTAGAATCAGATCACTTAGGTCAATTAATAAAAATTGAGGCAATAATGAAACCAATTTTAAAGAAAAAAATAACGTTTGTGCCAGTAACTACAGACCGATTGGAGAGAATGAGGGAAAGCCTTGCTCAAGAGTTATCATTTCTGGCTTCTGAACATACCCCTAATGAAATGTACAATTCATTCTTCAATAAAATCATGACACAATATAGCGCGATATTTACTTCTAAATCGGCTGTGGTTGGTGGCCCGAGCGGTTTCAGTGCGTGGGCTACTGCGGACTTACATAAGCGAAGGGAGACACTGTACGCACTGTACGAAGAACGACGATTTAACACAAGTGATGAATTTAAAGAACATGTCAAACAGATATCTAAGCAATTTAAATTAGACTGTCATATAGCAAAACGTAACTTTTTAAGTAGTAAAATTAAAAATAGCTCGAACATTATAAAAACAACGTGGACAGTAATTAATGAGGAGACTGGTCGTAGTAAAAACAAAAATCATTCTTACCAACTTAATATTGATGGAAAACTTACAAGTTCAGATTTAGAAGTAGCCACAGCTTTTGAATTATTTTTTACTGATGCACCCGCCTCCACAACTAAGTATTTAAATTCATCTACCTCGTCTGCCATAGACATGTTATCGGATAATGTCCCAGAATGTACAACAATCTTTAATTTTAAGCAAGTAACATGTTTAGATGTTATTAAGGCATTTAAATTGATAAATATCAAGAAAACGAATGATCTTTGGGGACTCTCTGTTCATGTTGTTAAATCCCTAATCGAAATAATAGCGCCTGACCTGGCTTTAATTTTCAACAATTGTATCGATGTTGGTGAATTTCCTGACCTAATGAAGCATAGTAAGATCATTCCTCTCTTTAAAAAGGGTAGTACCAAGGACCCCACCAACTTTAGACCTATATCGGTACTACCCACGTTTAGTAAAATTTTTGAAAAATTAATCTTGTTACAACTTTTACAATATTTTAACACAAATGACATCATGCATCCGAGGCAGTTTGGATTTACTCGTGGTCGCTCAACAACAGATGCCGGAGTCGAGTTAATTCAAAGTATTTTCGATGCTTGGGAGGACTCAAAGGATGCCTTGGGTATTTTTTGTGATCTATCCAAGGCATTCGATTGTGTCAGCCACGAAATATTGATCAGGAAATTGCACCATTATGGAATTAGAGGTACCACTTTGGATTTGTTTAAATCATATTTGAACGGGAGAATTCAAAGGGTGAACGTGAATGGAGAACGATCGGCCGGATCATTGGTTTCAATGGGCGTGCCACAAGGCTCAATATTGGGACCTTTCCTATTCCTCATTTACGTAAATGACTTACCATTTTTAGTCAAAGATAGCCATGATATAGTATTATTTGCGGATGATACTTCACTGATTTTTAAAACGAAACGCGAGCAATATGCTAATGATGATCACGTTGATAATGCTATATCAAGAATAGTAAATTGGTTTGATGTTAATAATCTGCTATTGAATGAGAAGAAAACAAAATGTATTAAATTTGTTACTACTAATGTAAAAAACAATCAAAAAAGTGTAAATATCAAAGATGAGGAATTGGAAATGGTAACTAGTACAGTGTTTCTAGGTATTACGTTAGACTCAAGACTGCAATGGGGTCCACATATTGTTAATCTCTCGAGCCGACTGAGTTCTGCAGCTTTTGCATGTAGTAAAATCCGCCACCTAACTGATGAAAGGACCGCTAGATTAGTTTATTTTGGTTACTTTCATAGTGTTATGTCATACGGCATTCTGCTGTGGGGTAGTGCTGCTGACATAAATACTATCTTTGTACTGCAGAAGCGGGCTGTTCGTGCGATTTATAAAATGAAAAAGAGAGATTCCCTTAGAAATAAGTTTAAAGAAATTGACATAATGACAGTTCACAGTCAATATATCTACGAGAATATTATGTATGTCCATAAGAACATTGTTAACTTTAAAAGAAACTGTGATATACATAACATGAATACTAGAAACAAATACAAGCTCGCAGTGCCCACCACTCGGCTCCAAAAAATAAAAAACTCGTTCAAGGGTAATTGTGTAAGGTTCTATAACAAACTCCCAAGCACTTTAACATCCTTATCAATTAACAAATTTAAAAAAAACGTGAAACAAAAGCTCATGTCTAAAGCTTTTTATAGTATCAAAGATTATATGGAGGATAAAAATGCTTGGGGTTGAATTATTTTATTCGTGTGAGCACCTTTACTGCCAGAGTTTTCATATCTGACATTTGGAGACCCTTTACATCTCCTATTTTTAATCTTATACAACTATGACTGTGGAGACCCTCTACATCTCCGTACAAAATGACATTGTTTTATTTATTTTTATTTATATTCAATTGATCTGGAGACCTTTTACATCTCCCATAGATTTTGACTATCATAAGTGCAAATTTAATATGCCTACATGATGAATAAACCATTTCATTTCATTTCATTTCATTTCATTTCATTTCATTTCAGAACTTAACCTTTGACCCCGTTCCTTTTACTGAATAAGTACTCTATTGTTTGAAAGAATACTCAACTCTTGTCTTCGTAAAGTGATTACGCATCTCTTTTGGATTGCGGATATAATAGACATATGAGACGAGATTTAACTCCCTGATTCACTTATTTTGCCTCTACATAGAGTCATACATAGGTACATATCCGAGCCTTTTTTTCTAATAATGGGTTACAAAGGTCAAGGACAAAGTCAATTGACCCCTTTGCATTTAATGACTTTGTAACACCAGTGTCATAATTATAGTTTACAAATATTTAAATAATCCTACTTACTACTCATTTTATTTCCTTCCAACAATTAAGAGTGTTTTGCAAAAATATGTAGGTATATACCTAGTTAAGAACTTAATGAAATAAAAAATGACGATCGTTTCCATTTATTTCATCAAAGTTGTCATACATTTTACCTATGTGGGTAACTTCGTAATACAAAAACGTGCCATTAAGTTTCGCTGTAATTAAAACCGTTAATCATGTATATTTGTTTACAATCGACTCTTTTAATGCAACCGAAACCTGTCATTGTCGAGGTAAAATTATAACGATCAATTTTTTAATCACGTTCATTGCTTGCCGCTTAACTTTCCTTAGCAAGTTAATTAATTCTAAAATTTGAGTTTATAACGAGATTATGTTCAGAGTTCCAGAGGTTGGTTATTAATCTGCATCTAATTACTTACTCTTCTTCAGAGAAAGCTTCGCCAGTAATTCATGGTAGTTATTGATGAAATTGCCGGTTATAATTGGTTATAGCCGTGTGGTGACGGCAGTCAGAGTACATTTGTCACCACTCGAACTTTCCCGTGGGTGTCATAAGAGTTGACTAATGGATTGATGTGTCATTGACCATTTATTTATCGACGAATGATGATGGACAGCAGCGTCATTAGAGTGAACACACTACTGCATCCTGCATCCCCAACCCGCTTTCCCAGTGTGGTGATTATGGGATTTAAAATTAAAAAAATACATTCATTGTCGCATCACAAATCCCCAAATCTTCCCGTGGGTGTCGTAAGAGTCGACTAAGGGATTTAAGTGTCAATGAATATTTCTTTATAGAAGATAGATGATGGACAGCAGCATCATCATAGTGGACAGACCAAGGACCGCAACCGATATTTCAGAAAAACCACGAAATAGTCCAATATTTTAAAATGTTTTATACTCTTTATAGAACTAGTACCCAGTATACTAGGTACTCAATACTTTATGTAATTTACAACGTACCTAAATTGTATGGAGAAAACACCGGTTTCCGGCCCCTGGGATACACTACGGCGATTGCCAACCCGCTTGCCCAGCGTGGCGATTATGGGCAATTGCCTCCTAAATGCGTCGATAACTCGATACGCATAGTTAATAGGAGAGGCCTACGTCCAGCAGTGAACTGAGATAGGCTGATGATGTGATGTGTGTTGTTAATCGGTTACGTCATAAAAATAACCAGTTCCATTCTCTACTTAGGGTTTTCTTCATAAATTGGTTCGTGCGTGGAAGGTTGTTTTAAATTGTGGCATATAATACAAAGGGGTTAGCGTCCTACGTTACGATAATACAAGCGGCCCACTTGCGCCGTATTCGGCTTGTCATGCCCTCAAAAGTTCAAAGCCCTTACCTAGTTTCCCCTTAATCGGGGATTCACGCAATCTTAACAACTTGGCTGAAGTTTCTGGCTTAGCAGAAATAACTTGCATAAGTTTATTGTTGTTCGAAAAATAAGTTACCCTGTCCTCTGAGGTTGAAAGAAATAATAATAAATGTGCCCGAGATAAATGTAGGTATTTGGAAAATTATTTATAAAGAGCTGCGGACAATACGCATGCTTATTCTGACTGTTGTTCTATTTGTGGTTGACAGGGACATACAAAATTCTTTATATATCTAATCTACTTATGTTATGATTATGATCTTATGATTGTTAGGAATCAAGCCTCTCTGCGTTTCTTGATCGTGTATAAAATTGTTAAGAGTTATCAAGTCAGGGAAGTTATCAGTAAAATGAATGTTAATAAATCTCCGGGTAGTGATCATGTACGCATGTCTGATATTAAGTGTGTCGTAAATAAAATAAGCCCTGTTATTGCCAAGCTGGTTAATCTATCAGTTAAACACAGTAAATTTCCTGACAAACTTAAAGAAGCAATTGTTCGTCCAATTTATAAAAAAGGAAATCGTAAATCCTTCACTAATTATAGGCCTATTGCAATTCTATCCAGCATTGACAAAATTATGGAAAAATGTATAGTTAACCAGCTTAGTAACTATCTAAGTAAGCACAACGTATTAAACACGAGCCAACATGGCTTTCAAAGGGGAAAAAGTACTACGTCTTTGCTGTAGAAGTTTACGGATGAAATTAATAGTTACCTTAACGATAAAAAAATCGTATTAGCAGTATTCTTCGACTTTAAAAAGGCGTTCGACACTTTAGATTCCAATACTTTGTTAAAAGCTATGAGAGAGTGTGGGGTAAGCGAGCCGCTGAACCAATGGTTTCGTGACTATCTCACTTCTCGTTCGTTTAAAGTCAGAGTTGGGAACACCCATAGTCGTGAGTGTACGGTAGAGTGTGGGGTGCCTCAAGGATCAGGATGTGGTCCTGTTTGCTATCTGATGCACGTCAACAGTTTGTGTGGTGTGCTTCAGCACTGTTCAGCACACATGTTTGCAGATGACCTTTGCGCACTGCGCGCAGGCGCTGACCTTGAAGACAGTTTCCGACTCGTACAGCAAGATATCGATGCTGTCGTCAAATGGTCTCACGACAACGGCATCGTTCTTAACTCTGACAAAACTAAGTTCTTGTTAATCCACTCTCCACACTCTTCATACTCGTCATACAATAATGCTAACCATCCGCTCCTATATGCCCATACCTATCCATGCCTTCACAATAATTTGTCAATCTGCACCTGTTTACCCATACAAAAAGTAAAATGTATCACTTACCTTGGCATGAAAGTAGACGAACACTTCTCCTGGTCATATCATGTAGACTTCATATACGAAAAGCTTAGAATCTTACTAGGCAAATTCTACCACTTAAGATTTAGAGTTCCTATTAGCACATTAAAATGTTTGTACATGTCCCTAGTCGACTCTATACTTGGCTATGCTCTCGACAGCTATGGACTTACCACTAAAACCAATATTAATAAATTGGAAGCCATGCAAATCAGATTTTTAAAATTACTTGTTAGCAATAAAACTAAACATAAATGTAAAGATAACTATAGACAACTTTTCAATATCTGCAAAATGTTACCAGTAAGCTTAAAACATAAATATTTACTTCTGACCAATAACCATAGCTCTCGGGAACCTAGCCTAAAGTACCCTGCATTGAAGCCTATAGACCATACTCACAATACTAGGGCATTGGCCACTGGCAAACTATTTGTCCCAAGGATACGCAATTATTATGGGGATAGAACGATGAAAAAGCGTATTCTATTCAAGCTAAATAGCTTGCCCGAAGCCAT
This sequence comes from Thaumatotibia leucotreta, assembly GCA_025490895.1. Lineage (NCBI taxonomy): Eukaryota > Metazoa > Arthropoda > Insecta > Lepidoptera > Tortricidae > Thaumatotibia > Thaumatotibia leucotreta. The sequence goes on from JALPQI010015272.1 coordinate 22,739, forward strand.
CAGACATGAACAAAATTATAATAAATTCAGGAGACTGCTAAAGAAGCATTACTTGATTGCGAAGTAATGCTTCTTTAGTGGTAGTTATTATTAAGTACAATCAGTTCGAATAAAACCCTGTCAAAACAATTAATTAAGAGACTGCCGCCCCCACAGTCAAACTGTTGTAACAGTTTTGTGGGACAATATTGTATTTTTTTATTTAAAATTGTGTCAAGTAATTCAATAAATAATAATAAAAAAGAAAAAAAACAATTTAGTAACTATTGTTGACAATGTAAACATGTACCTACAACCAATCAGCCCTAGGCTTTTTAGGAACTAGTAAGAAATCTATTACTTGTTATTTTGATATGGTTGTCTGGCTCTATTTACTTTTTCAGAAAGATATGACCTTCCTAGCATTAATAGTAGATTGTTAACCAAGGGTGGAAATTTTCCGACTCGCACTATTGGCGCTCTCACTTCGTTCGAGCGCCAAACTACCTCGTCGGAATGGGTGCCTTTCACCCGAGTGAAACACTCTACTTTTCATTACGAATGAGAGGAAAGAAAAACATAAAAGTATTAATTGAATGTAATAGTTACTGGTAAGAATTTATTTTTAATTATAAATTCATATATGGCAGTATAACATTATTCCGTCGCATACCTACGCGTATTAAAACTAAAAAAAAAACTTGATAGGTTTGTTCCTCTTGGTCACCGCTATGTAAATACAAAACACTTATATTTTAACCGAAAAATTAAAATAATTTAATGAATTGACATATTTAATGAACGTACCTATTGCGAAAACACAAATCAAATTATTTATTAACAAATATTTTGATTTGTACTATTTTTCCCCAGAAGTTGCACTACTTAATACTATATAAATTATAAATATTAGATGTCATATACCAAAGACATATCTGGGGGCACGGCAGTGCCCCCGCCAAGTCGAGCAAAAAAAACCGGCCAAGTGCGAGTCGGACTCGCGCGCGAAGGGTTCCGTACCATTATCAATTTATTATTAAAAAAATACAGTTAAATCAACCTACCTCAAAAACTATAGGAGATAATTTAATCTAACCAAAAATCGTTGATAGAGTTTATTAATGTGCATAACATATTTTTTTTTTTTAATTTTATATCGCGTAGTTTAAAAAATAGAGGGGGGGGACACATTTTGAGGCTTTGAGAGCTGATATCTCGAAAACGATTTGCTTAAATGAAAATAAGATTTATAAACCTTCATATTATTTTCAAAGACCTTTCTATTAATACCCCACACGCTTATATACAACTAAAAAAATTTTTCTATCCCTCAGTTACATGTATGGAGGGCCCCCAGCCCAATGGTTTTTTTTACAATTTAGTATCATAATCCTGTAGCGGTTCATACAACACATATCCTTACCAAATTTCGTTACTGTAGTATTTATAGTTTCCGAGTAAATCGGCTGTGACAGACGGACAGACGGACAGACGGACAGACGGACATGACGAATCTATAAGGGTTCCGTTTTTGCCATTTTGGCTACGGAACCCTAAAAAGGCACGGCCGTTACCATACCATCCTTTTCTCGAAGCCGTTCAGGCCATTTTCAACCGTCTGTGATTTCGCGCTGGTTACAGCTAGAAGTCTGAATTTTCTGTGACGTGTAGGCCATAACATGAGTTACATAATAATCTTGTTGGATTTCAATTATAACTTGTAGTTAAAAAATTACCGCATGTCAAAGTTCCTTAGTTTTGTCACTCACTGACTCACCGATCATCAATAATCTAAGGTATTTCTAGATGGCCTAGGAGCTCAAAATTTGAAACATAAGTAGTTTATAGCCTACTTATTACACAAAAAATCTGAAAATTGGAAATTTCTGCCCGATTTTAAAGTTGTGCAAACTACTCAAATAAGTTTGTAATCCCATACAAATACATGCTAATACAAAATTAATTATGCGGTTGTTGCAAATAAGTTTATATGGCGGAATGAAGCGGGTTGGAACAAAGAGTTCTTTGGATTGTGGATTTTCTAGCCAAATATTTTTATTGGTCCCATACCTACAAGTTTTAAATTCTGTTATTTTTTTAGTTTTCATGCTAATCCCGATTTTCATAAATCCCAAATTGAGGGATAATCTTTGAAGGCCCTCCAGCAGCACGGAATCTGGTAGCGGCCCTCCTGACCCAAAATCTATTTCCATTCCACCCTGTCATCATCATCATCATCATATCAGCCATAAGACGTCCACTGCGCAAATCATCATTATGAACGTAGTTACCGTAAAATTGTTTAATATTATAATAAGCTGTATTTTAAAATAACATCTTATTCGGATTTCCACTGTAAAATTTACATTAGCGCTTTTATGCGGAAGTCAACAATTAATAATTAAGTACCTACCTATACCTAACATCACAAAATTCACTTATGTATTATCAAATATGACTACGGACAACCTAGCCAAACGAATTGGAAATGTATTTGTAGTACAACAAAGTTCAAATTACTTTAAATCAAACGCGGGGTCGGGAGTACGCAGTGCTTGTTAAACAAAAAGTAACTTTTAAATGATGCCAGTACAAAATAAATCAGACACCTAATATAAGAATATCAAAAACTAAAAAAATGAATAATTGTGGTTTGTAATAAATGTAGGTAGGTATGTAATACTGGGCGTTTTAATAACACAGTCGTATTTTAAAATGGCGCGGATGAGACGCGGGTAGTGCCGCGCAGACGCGCACCGCCAACGCCACCGTGTGACAGTCACAGTCAGTTGCCCGTGCGCCGTAGGTAATGGATAGCTATTTGGGTGTTTCAGAATTAATTCGCGATTCTCGTGTGCGTACTGAAGCGATTATTTGTCTTTTTCAACGTCTGTAAGGATTACGAATTTGTTTAGGGATTTGATTTGCTAGAGATTTGGATATTGTTGTGTAGGTAATTTCAACGTCCACTGCGAAATGCTGACGGTAATCTGGTCCATAGTGCAAAAGAGAAAGCCGATCTTCTAGGTGCTCTTTTTGCCTCGAACTCGACTATCAGCGATGACGGCAGCATTATACCGCCTACCATCCCGCGGTGCGCACACTCCATGCCAGAAATTCGCATCTCACAGAAAGATGTTCGGCGGGAGTTGCTGTCGTTAAACGTTCACAAGTCGAGCGGGCCAGATGGCATACCTGCAGTGGTGCTTAAACGTTGTGCTCCTGAGTTGTGTCCTGTGTTAACGCGTCTCTTCGCTCTTTCCAGTATCAAACGGGAAGTTCCATCTTCGTGGCAGACGGCCCTTGTGCACCCTGTTCCAAAAAAGGGTGACAGATCGGATCCATCGAATTATAGGCCTATCGTTATCACCTTCCTTCTCTCTAAGGTCATGGAGCGTATAGTTAACGCTAAGCTCCTTGGTTACCTAGAAGAACACGATCTTATAAGCGACCGCCAGTATGGCTTTCGCCATGGTCGCTCTACCGGTGATCTTCTAGTGTACCTCACTCACCGCTTGGCCTCAGCCATGGAGAGTCAAGGCGAGGCTTTGACAGTCAGCCTAGATATAGCGAAGGCGTTCGATCGGGTCTGGCATAGGGGCCTTTTGTCGAAGTTGCCATCTTATGGACTGCCCGAGGGATTATGCAGATGGATAGCTAGCTTTTTGTCCGGCAGACGCATTCGTGTCGTAGTAGATGGTAGCTGCTCTGATAGCATGGACATAAACGTTGGCGTCCCGCAAGGCTCTGTGCTATCCCCAACGTTGTTCCTTCTGCATATCAATGACATGTTGTCTATCGGCGACCTCCATTGCTGTGCGGATGACAGTACTGGGGATACTTTTTACACAGGCTGTGCTAATATCCCTCGCTCTGTGGTACTGGAAAGTCGCGGAAAACTTGTGTCTGACATCGAGAACACTTTATCTAGAGTCTCGTTATGGAGTAGGGATAACCTAGTCAGGTTCAACCCCACAAAGACACAAGTTTGCGCGTTAATCGCTAAAAAAACCCCATTTACTGTGGCTCCAAAGTTCCAAGACACAGCTCTTACCATGTCAGGGAGTATTGGGATCCTCGGAGTCAATATTTCCAACGACGTCCAATTCCGATGTCACCTAGAGGGAAAAGCTACGCTGGCATCCAAAAAGCTCGGTGTGCTCAATAGAGCGAGGGGACACTTTACTCCGGGGCAAAGACTTCTGTTATATAAGTCGCAAGTCAGACCCCATATGGAGTATCCACTATCCAGTCACCTCTGGGCAGGTATACCAGCTTGCACCCTTTGACTCGGTTCAGAGACGAGCTGTCCGAATAGTCGACGATCCCAGACTCACAGGCGGTATTGAACCCTTAAGTCTAAGGAGAGACTTCGCCTCCTTATGTGTGTTCTATCGTCTGTACAATGGGCTGTGCTCTGAAGAACTGTTCGACATGATGCCAACGTCCACTTTTCATCATCGCACCGCTCGCCACCGACTGGCTCATCCTCACACCTTGCAACCTAAATGGTCGCGCACCGTGCGGTTTCAAAGGAACTTCCTCCCGCGGACGGTCCGTCTGTGGAATGAGCTCCCTGCCGAGGTTTTCCCGTTGGACCTCAGTATGGGGTTCTTCAAAAGCGTGTACGAGTTTTTATTGGGTCGGCAACGCGCATGTGACACCCCTGGGGTTGCAGGCGCCCATAGGCTACGGTGACTGCTTTCCATAAGGCGGGCCGTATGCTTGTTTGCCACCGACATGGTATTAAAAAAAAAAGGTCTTTCGTATGAACGAAATAATACGTTGGGGTTAAAGTAATAAAAAAATCTTTTCCCCTCACTAGCTCATAAAGCGCTCGTTTATCCTTTAATACGAACGTGTAAAAGCGCATATTATTCACTTGTGTGGCAAAATAATGACCTTGGAGCGTAGCGCGAAGTAGCATTCGTTTAACAGATAACAAAACGTAAAATGCTCATGGAAATCGTTCCATATTAATGGTAATTAAATAATTTGTTTGAGAATTTAATGTAAAAAACAAACCTTTATATAATATGATGATTTTAACACATAAATCCTAAAATTCCATAAGTAATAATTGTTTTAGTGAATGATGATAAGATGACTAGATGCAATCACAAAACGCAGAAAATGTCAACGTCAACATTGTCAATGAATATTATAGGTTATAATCTTTATTTACCGACTCGAACACGCATAAAAATAGTAAACTAAACAACTTTCAGAGTGTTCTGTTATAATTTTGTAAAAATAATGAATGAGAATGATTTAATAATGCATTGGCGTTGGTGTGCAACTACAGGAATGTGTTAAAATCGTGCTGCCTTTACTTTTTCGTGCTAAATTTACTGCGACAAAATCTGGCATTAAATACATGATGCATTTGGAAAATTATTATCACTAACCTGATGATGATTGTAATGTGAACAAATAATTAGGTACCTTTTTTGAGTTTTCTCGCTATAGTTAGGGGAAAAGTTTTGTGTTACACACGGGTGCAAATGTATTTTACTTCTCGTATGTTAAAACACTCGCTGCGCTCAGGATTCTATTTTAGAACCACTCGCTTCGCTCGTAGTTCACCTATAGAATCCTTTCGCTTGCTCGTGTTTCAATTTCATACTCGCTGGTAAAATACAACTTTGCACCCTTGTATAACAATAGTACATTACTACCGAGGCCGGGAAGTGACTGGTTGCCGGCCAAATATATGTAGACGGCCGAGCGAAGCGAGGCCGGATAGTATTCGGACGGCAACCCGTCACTTCATGGCCGAGGTATGTATAATGCTTTTCTCAAACATGCAATGAAATGAAACAAAAAAATGTATCTTCTTTGTATGAAATTATAAGTCAACTACATAACTAAGTCTTAGAAACACAACAAAAGTCAAATACGACACTGACACCAAATTTTTTTTTAAGATTGACCTGTTTGAAAGTTGCAAATTTTTAATTTAAAAAAGCGGTATTAGACGACGCGGTCGGTTGGGTCCAATTAATCGCATGCAGTGATCGGGGCCGACGAATCGCGCCGTATAATACTGCTTTTTAAATATTATTTTGAGTAGTTATTGTAGATTTATTTTAAATGATATAATTTAAATACCTAATTATAACTGCAAAAATTTGCCAATCATTTTTTTTTATACTAATATTACTTACAGATAATTATTGGCTAAAAGCCAAGATGCCATGTCACAACCCTATGTCAAATGAAAATTAAAAAAGAGGTACTTGCCGGCCTAGGCCGGCAACGAGGTACTTCCCGGCCACTTTTTAGGCACGTAACTACAACATTTCATTGCATGTTTGAGAAAATAACTATTACTTCTTTGTCGTGTTAGCGACTGTTAATTGTGTTCATAATAGTTCATATACTAATTTAGAAATTGTTTGTGTAGGTAATTTTAGGATTACGAACTTGTTTAGGGATTTGATTTGCTAGAGATTTGGACATTGTTGTGTAGGTAATTTCAACGAAGTAATGCGTTGAAGTTAAAATAAAGCTGCTGTTAATTGTGTTCAATGCTCTAATGGATATCGGTTCTGGAGTGTTTACATGTGGGCAAGCGTATGTAGCACTTTCCAGGGTCACAAGTTTGAACGGTATACTTACTTACTTACTCCTCTGGCGCAGCGACCCAAAGTGTGTCTTGGCCTCCAATACGAGAGAACGCCACTGAACACGGTCTTGAGCGACATTTTGCCACTGGTCAATGCCGAGACCGTTTAAATCAGCCGACCGGACGTCTACCTTCTGGTTTACCCTCGTAGGCTCTTTTGACGGCACGGTTATCTCCCATTCGTTCGAGGTGGCCAAGCCATCGCAGCCGATGAGCTTTAGTAGTACCGATGATATTCGGTTCAGCGACAAGTTCTTCAATTTCGGCATTTTTGCGGACCCTCCAACTGCCATCGGATCTTTGGGTTGGGCCAAGGATTTTCCTGAGGATTTTTCGTTCCGCCACTAAGAGCTGGTTTTCCTCCTTAAGTGTCAACGTCCAGACCTCACATCCGTATGTTAAAATTGGGCGTATCACGGTCTTATAAGTGCGGATCTTAGTGCGTCTACTGAGAAGCCTGGACGTTAATACCTTATGCAAGGCAGCGCTGCATCGTAACGCGTTATGCACGCGGGCATCTATTTCTTCGCTCCTGGTGTTGGTATCCGTTACAGTGTAGCCTAAATATTTGAACCTATCTACCCCCTTAAATACGATATCGCCAACATGTAGATCCGCTGGTGCTGCGCGTGTGCGTTTATAGCGCCTCATGTGGAGATATTGGGTCTTGTCGTGGTTTATGTTTAGGCCCACTTTCTTCGCTTCTTCCTCGAGGATCTCAGTTGACTTACCAACCTCGGAACTAGTTTTGCCTAATAGTGCCAGGTCATCCGCATATCCTATCACCGTATGCTTTCCATTTAGTTCGGGTCCCACTTCTAAAGCTAAGACTCTTCTCAGGACGTGTTCTAGAACTAAATTAAAAAGCATCGGCGACAGCGCATCACCCTGCTTCAATCCCGTAGCGACGACAAAGGCTTCCGTTAGATCTCCTCCCACCCGTTCCTTGTGGCAGTTTCGATTAGTCTGACAAGCTGACATGGTATCTCGAAGTTTCTTAATATGTGGTAGAGGGCGTCGCGATCTATACTGTCGTAAGCCTTGGCGAAATCTACGAATAAAACGTGGATGCTTTGTGCGTACTCCCACCGTTTCTCCATTAGCTGCCTAAGAAGAAATATTTGATCAATGGTACTGCGATTTGGCCGGAACCCACACTGATAGTCACTGAGGATTTTTTCCGCGTACGGTTCTAGTCGCCTAAGCAGTATGTAGGATAAGATCTTGTACGCAGTAGGTAGCAATGCTATTCCACGGTAATTTGAGCATTTTCTCTTGTTCCCTTTCTTATGGACAGGGCAGATGACTCCCATGTTCCACTCTTGCGGCTGCCTTCCAGTGTCCCAGATTGCACGCAACAACTCATACAGCTTGGATTGAACAATACCTCCACCGTATTTCCACAATTCCGCAGGTATACATCTAGTAAATATCGATTTCGGTAGCATTAAAGCGCAGGAATCTGCAATATTAGAATATAATAGACTAAGACGCAAATACCGTCCAGACTTGTCAGAAATTGTTCCATCAAAGCCCCGGAAAAAAGCCCATAAAGACAGGGAGTGGGCTATGAGAAAAATGGTAGCTGACGTACAAGAAGTAGTACCCGAAAAGAAAAAAAAGAAGAATACCTACAAAAAGAGATGAGATCCCATCAAAAACATTACATGTAAAAAGGTGCAAGTCTCGCAGCATAGCAGTTGTTACACCACAAAAAAGTTATGAGATCAATTGTTTAACCAAGTCAATAATTCTGTAGTTACTACAAGGGGGTATCCATAAAACTCGATTTCTACTAACTTGCCTAACTTGAAACTGCATGTAGAAATACTCATTTTATTATAGGTATCAATAAAGAGTAAGCCAAATTAGCTTGAGATTACCAAGCGAATTAAGTTTGATGATCCACCACTACCTATCCATGGGAACATTTGTCTAGCAGCTTTGTCATAAATTGTTACCTTATAACAATTACTTAATTAACAACATCTTATAGTAACTGTATTAATATAAGATATCTGTATTTTTTTAATATAAAGAATGACTTGGCCATCGCACAGGGATGATTTGGGTTGGGTCGTGATCAAAAACTACTTTTCGTGACTCTGAAGCCTATCAACATTATGTAGGGTAGACTCTGATCAATATATTATCTTAAAACTACTTAAATCATTTATGTAGGTATATACTTACTCAAACCAAACGGTGTCAACAGGAAACCGCGTGAAATAAAAAAAATCTACTGGCCTGTCCGCCCTTCCTACTATTCTTCATACTAATTTTGAATTTCGCACGCTTTTCTACTGACATAATTTGGTAGTCATCCTATTATGCCTTTGTCAAACGGTGTATAGGATATCTGGTGACCATGTTATAACAAACGAAATTTTCTATTTCTTGAAAAACACTCTTTCTCTCACTCTCAGATTTAATTCCGTATTATGTCCATTATTTTGCTTCATGACCTCAAAAACACTCGGTACATAGGTAAGTAATAAAATCAACTGCTTAAAAGAAAAGAACCCTAATTTAGCAATGCCCTAAAGACATTCAGTAAGATGTGGTCGATGGCCAAGTCATTCTTTATATTAAAAAAATACAGATATCTTATATTAATACAGTTACTATAAGATGTTGTTAATTAAGTAATTGTTATAAGGTAACAATTTATGACAAAGCTGCTAGACAAATGTTCCCATGGATAGGTAGTGGTGGATCATCAAACTTAATTCGCTTGGTAATCTCAAGCTAATTTGCTTTCTCTTTATTGATACCTATAATAAAATGAGTATTTCTACATGCAGTTTCAAGTTAGGCAAGTTAGTAGAAATCGAGTTTTATTGATACCCCCTTGTAGTAACTACAGAATTATTGACTTGGTTAAACAATTGATCTCATAACTTTTTTGTGGTGTAACAACTGCTATGCTGCGAGACTTGCACCTTTTTACATGTAATGTTTTTGATGGGATTTAACTTACGACTATCGCTACAAAAAAACAAAAACTAGAAACCAAGAACTAATCTTCGAATTTGTTTCTAAATAAGAGTATTGTTGGCACTTTGTTCGGCTAAGTGCTTACAATTTTACAAGGCGAGTACTAATAGGAACATATCTTTTTGCAACCCAAGGTCCGCGATGCATCGTTTTCCATCCGTATCATAGATAAACAACAACCCACTTTCAGAGCATGAGCAATGAAAAGGTATTTTTTGCAGTTTCTCGGGAATTCTGTAATACAATGACCAATATGACCATACTCAATACCAAAAAAGGATAAATATAAAAAATCGGCCAAGAGCATATCGGGCCATACACAGGGTAGGGTTCCGTAGGTAATTCGTATCTTAACACAGATTTCATAGTAAGATACGACGTTTCGAAAAATATATCAGAGACATTTTCTCGGACTGCTTGTAACTTTTTTTTGTTTGTATGTATATGTATATATAACTTTATTGCACATAAACAAGTTTACAGAGAGTAAACAAAACAACAGTAAATATAAGAATATGTACAAAGGCGAACTTATCCCTAACAGGGATCTCTTCCAGCTAACCCTTGATATAACATAAAAGGATATACAAAACAAAAATACAGTGAGAGGCAAACTAATAATGAGCACTTAATTTAAAGGAGCCAAAATTTCAAATTTACTACATACCAAATCAAAATCACTAAACAAATACGCATCACCTATACATTTGTATAATAGTATAATATAATACATGTTATAATTTCTAACATAAACTAATATATACCTAACATATATATATATACATATGTATGTAATACAAATATTAATCATCGTACCTACATAATACCTAACTGTACCTGTACCTAACTGTTTGTGTGGTACGGGATTATGGCGTTCAGCCACACTAAAATGTAACTCCTGCCTTTAAAATGAAATTGATCAATGAGAACGCTTTATTTATATAAATAAATTCAGCAATAATTTGTAACAACATGTATTATATTTACTGTTCTGCACCACAGATTAAATATACAGGTTACATTGCGCTGCAATCTTATACGTTTAGTGTGTGGAGACTTTAATGAAGCGTTTTTATTTTTTTACATGTTTTTGCTCTGGCCACTAAGAAGGAACTATTTAAAAAAACAAAAAAAAAACGGCGGGTCCAGATTGTTTTGCAATGAGGGATATCGATATGTGAACATTTGAATTTCATTATAGCCATCACTTTCCTTCCGTTACCGAAAAAAGGGATAGATATAAAATATGTCGATTCATCATTCGACTCTGAAATCTTCATAGCAGGCCCCCAAAAAGCGAGAATGAAATGAAAAACTCATTCAGATGCAAAATAAAATTCGTAGTTATTCAAAAACGGCCGAGCCGATTATGTTCGAAATAGTTTTATTTTAAAGTATTTTATCTACTTCCATATCATAATTATCCAATTATATATTCAGAAGCGGTAATGTAATGCCCTATATTAAGAAACCGGTGACTGAGGCTGAATCATAATGTTAACATTAAAGTACAGTGCATCATAATATTAACATTATAGTATCGGTGTCAGTACATTAATGTTAACATTATAAAGTCAACTTCTTTTTGTGTTTTTTTTTTCAATATATATTTATGGTAGCCTCGTCCTGCCCGTATACTAAATTAGAGCTTTTGAAATTGAAACCTAATGAGTTCGAAAATATAATCGCTTTTCTTTTGTTATAAACCATCGAATATGTCCTTTATAAATCACATTGGGCAGGACGAGGGTAGGATATTCTTTCTTACACAAATTGAGTAATTTCAACTGATTTGAATTGTTTTACTTAGAAGTATTTTACTTAGTGCCTTTAGTGGATATCAATGTAAATAAAGGTAAATTATTATTCTAAACTTATGATAAGGATGTAGATAAAGTTATGTATGTGACTGTACAAAATTAGGCATTAAACACTCGTGTCGTGTGATCTTACTATGAAACTCGCCTACGGCTCGTTTCGAACCACACTCATGTTTAATGCCTCTAATTATGTAATTATGCGCCAGCCACATAAATAACTAGCCCACATACAATACTTTAAAATAAAACTATTTGTTGGATCTATGGATCAAAAGTTAGAGAGCTACTACGGATCTACGGTCCTAGTTTACTACGGAACCCTAATAAAAAGGACTGTTTACTAGATGTTGAAGTGCCTTTAACGATTCTAAGCATGTACATATTATATGCGTAGGTATTATAATGCCATCCCCTCGCGGAAGGCCGTGACATATCGACAGGCGTCTGACACGAAACCCGGGTTAAAATCCTGCCTCCTTCTGGAAAATATAGTACCGGCTTACGATCGAAATACGAGAAAATTTATAGGACACGAAGAGAGTCAATTTTCATAGTTTAGGTAATACGAAACCCTATAAAAGGCAGTAAAAATAAAAACCGGCCAAGAGCATGTCGGGCCATGCTCAGTGTTTTTTCAAAAACGGCTAGGCCGATTATGTTCGAAACAGTTTTATTTTAAAGTTATCCTTTTGCAGCTATCCACACATTATTTATATTTTATTCTACCACTTTGTCGGCGTAATTAATATGTATATCTACTACTACTATACGTACTTAACTACTACTAAATTACAAATTTCCAGTACTATGCTGCGAACAGACAGATGGATAGACGGACATGGCGAAACTATAAGGGTCCCTAGTTTACTAAGGAATTTTAAAAACACTCTTGGTCGAAGTGACACTATGGCCCAACTGCCAATAATAAATTCTAATGTTGAAGTGTTAACGTCCTTATCTCTGCTGCCAGTAACATTATCTAGTTAACTTAGTCTATTCTTACTCTATTTAATACAAATAGAGTAATCTAGTCCATTGCCCTCACCTTGTGAGACGGATAGAGTTCGTTCGGCATAACCCGTTCAATAATCTCATTATTTATGTAGAGATAAAACTGTTCGGTGCACTCTGCACAT
>JALPQI010015273.1:0-25315 GCA_025490895.1 Thaumatotibia leucotreta
GTGACTGTACTGTACTTTGCGATACATGTGCGAATAGGTAATACGCAATTCGTGTCGATTTAAAACACACTCTTCGCTCATGTTTTAATTTATCGCCACATATTGAAAATTTCACGCTGCTTGTCATTTTTCATTCGAACTAATCTAACGCGTCTGAAGACTAATGAGCAAATTTCACTCAAAATTAGCATTCGCGGATACAACGATACAAATTAAAATTATATTCGAAAGGTATAGGTTATTGCCAGTCGCGGGTTCAGGACAACAGTGGACTATAATTGGCAGATATTATGGCTATTAGCCATATCAGCATTGTAAGCTGCCTTTAAAAACTACCTGAGCTAAACGTCAATATTAGCCAGTCGTAAATATCCAAAATTCCAGACGTATTCCAGCCAATCCAAAATTCATATCATTGTAGAATTTGTAGTCTTGGCACTGATCCAAGGTGAGCTCTATCTTTCGTCTGGCACGGAATTACCATACTACGAAGATATAGTTAGCGAACAGCTGTCTACTACTTTTTACTACTTATGAACACTGGTCCAAAAGTTATAGAACAAATTATTGGATCGCTAGGTCAGCCTCAAAAATACGTTAACTTTTAATCCTTGTGGTATCATTCTGAAATTTATACATATTGCTTATTAAATTGCTATTAAACAGCAGCGGGTCTAGCACAACTGTTGCGCGACAGCAACTCGCGGCCATATCACATCTCTTTTTAATTGTGTTGATTAAAGGAGACGGGTAGCTGTTAGGTCGCGTGATGTTGTCAAGCACTAAAAAGATCTTCCCAGAATTACAAATCCAATTTATCTATTAATTCTGTCTTATAGCGGTTATCGTGTATCCACTCTTGCAGTCTACTTGCTGATGTCTGTAAGCTACAATTCGTAATAAAAAGTTACGGATCTTAAACGTACAGTTCCGCTAATTAATGTTCATTTTTAGCTTTTACACTAAGCAATTGGGACGCACCAGATGTCTTGTTAATGTAATTAGAAAATCATCTCTCATCCACTATATTAAAATTTATATTACTTTGGCTGGTGCTCCAGACGATTACGAGACACACAATTTTTAGATTGTCAAAACCCTGACGAGTATTTTCGTATTTGTTTTGAAGTTTTTTTGCGTGGCTTTCACGAAAATAACTTACGTAGGTAAAAGAAGCGCCTTGCGCAATGTTCATTGGTTTAGCTAAACTTTTCAAACCGGAGGCTGTAGGTTCTGGTTCGTACCAAGGAGTTTTTTCGTAAAGAAAAACATCGCGAGGAAACTTGCGTACATCGAAGAAATTTAAACGTGTTTTTATGTGGCTTTTGCCCAGCGTGGGGACTATAGCATATGTGTCATACTCTAAAGGTAAGGCTGTGCCCAGCAGTTGGACGTAATATAGGCTTAAATGTTATATTATTTACTCCTATATTTCTCGAACTTTTGAGAGCCAAGAACTCTAGCGATGTAAATTGGCGTGCCCACTGCCCATATCGCCGAGAACAATTTTCCGAGAACGTCGTAATGTAAATGTGTGGGTTTTTTTCAAAATCATGATACCATAACGTAACATCTGCATTACGACAGCGTGTGACTGCCACGCTATTATTTGCACATGTCAAATCACGAGGCATCATAAAGCAAATATTGATAACGTTCTTCATACCTTTTACGCGAAGTCAGAAGTCTAGGAGGCAAATGGCATCTATATTCTATTTATGTCCTAGTAAAGTCAACTAGTGTAGATTTGTATCTTACTTCGATAATAAGCGTTTGATAACATTGATATTTTCACACATCCATTTCAGTGATTCATCGTATCAAGTGTTAATTCACTGGGTAGTGTTAATGATTTCTCTACTCGTACTCCTCATAACTATGTGATGATACCCCCTTTTGGTGGTGAGAATTGATTCGAACAACGACCGTATAGGTATTTTAGAAGGTCGAGTTTATTTAAACTTACACCATTATGGATTGAGCAAGAGTGTGAACATTCGAGAAAATTTAAAATAGACGTAAATTTAAAAAAAAAATCAATAGGTAGGTATACATACTAAAACTACCTAAGGATTTTAATGGTGAATTATGCATATATTTAAATCCTGTATAAGGAAAATCAAAGAACTGTAAGACGAAGGTTATTATAATAACATAAGCACAAGAAACTTAGATTATTAGTGCCACGTGTCGATTACAAAAACGTTTTTAACTTTTTTGCATAACTGCTATGTTGTGTTTCATTTCAGTGGTCAGATAGTCTTTAAGAATACTCAAGCTTAATCTTGAATCTTGATTTAAGTGAGTTTAATCGACATCGAGTCTGAAGACTCTGAAGAGATCAATTAACCGATAACAATATCAATTATCTTTCTAAGTACGCAATCGTATTTTTTCTATACTTTAAATAGGTACTAAGTAGGTATTTACCTTTCAATTGTCTTGAAAATAAATAAATAACACAGTCCGTCAGTCAACTTTTTCGACGCTTTTATTCTGGCCTGCGGAACAGAGTATGATTTATTTTACATAACTGTTTCATAATTCTAGCATAAAAGGTTTGCAGCAAAAATGTATGTGAATATGGCCTAAAACCATGGTTCAAGTAATATGCAAATTTTTAAATATTACTACTGTGATGATGCTGCTGCCCATTATCAATCTATTATAAACTAACATTCAGTGACACTTCAATCCTTTAGTCGACTCTTACGACACACACGGCAAGAGTTGGGGTGGTGACAAATGTATTCTTACTGGCGTCACCACACGACCAATTAAAATGTTTTCTGGATTCACAAAAGTACTTTCACGATTGGCGGGATTTGCGAGACGAGTGACCTTTTTAACATTGTGAAAGAAACTTCGTGGTTGCCTACTACGCAACGATAACCGTTATCAATATCAATGAGAATAAATTACAATGTCGTACCCTTATCTTTACCGTTCATAATGGAAAAATTGGGTTACGTGTGAAGGATTTATATCCATCCAGACGCGGAAGTACGACAATAGGTAATAAATACATGATTTTGCTGTAAATATAATGCGTCATCTGCGTTGGCCAAACCGTGGTCTCCACTCGAGCACTTCTCGACTCCATCAGCCATCTGCTTTGCGTGCAATGTGGCCTGCCCATTGCCACTTAAGCTTGCTAATCCGGAGGGCTATGTCGGTTATTTTGTCACGATTCGACATTACTGGTTTGATCGCAATGAAGATCGCCTGAAGACGCTCCAATGCCGATTCAACCTATGTATGTGGAAGTCCAAAGGAGAGTCCTGTGTTCAGTGGACGACTTATGATTGAAGTGATGATAATGATGAGAGATCATTAGGCATCATTCCAACGAAAGGTGCATTCAGTTCCAACGAATTTGAATCTTAATATAATCTATGAACGAAAATTATACAGACAAAAAGTGATTAGAATTTTCAGCTTTAAATACTTTTGAAGGCAACGTCTCCTTTAATAAACAAACATTCTTCTAAGCAATGCTCGGAAAAGGATATGGCTTTGAAAATGTTTAGTTTGTGGCCAGTTACAATTTTATAGCTAAACTTCGAATACAATTTTGGGCTACAATTGTCGAATTCATAAAAATATTTAAATTTATTTTAGTGTTTTAAAGAAGTGATTTTACTAAATTGTAACGCCTACAATATATGACTCGAAATAAGTATTGTTTTGTGATTTATAAATATGTACATACGATAAATGATAATGCAATCATAGGCATTACGATTAATAAAACTGTTTTTAAAATAACGATTCTTACATCTTTATTTGTGATTGGTAATATTTATGTGTAAAACTTTAGAACATCCTTATGTCTATGATATTTTGATCACTTTCGTTAATGAAATAAAATTTGTGAAATTTGAAACCCAAGACATTTTTAATGCAAAAAACAATATGGTAGCAACCCACGCATCATGCTACAAGATGTCATATCAATATTATAGTCTAACCGACGTCTTCTTTATGGTACTACATTGGGAATGCAAAACCGGTTACGTTTGTATGAAATAACCAGTTATAATCAGTTATGCCCATACAAAAATATCCGAATTTGCATCCTTTAGTACTATCCTCGTGCCTACATTATGTTAAAATTTGCCAAATGCGAAATTTGTCTAATTGACATAGAGTTTAAAAATTGATTGAGGCTTATGACCTTTGGGTAGGACACATCGCACGCCTAGATCTAAAGAGTATTAACTAGAGGTGTGCGCCACGCCGGCGCGGCGGCGCCGCGCCGTGGGACCCACGCCGCCGCCGCCGCCGAGGTTTTCAAAATTCACGCCGCGACAAAAATTTTACGGAATAAAATCATTTAAATTACGCGCCACGCTGATCACATTGATATTAAACAACAATATGCTTGCGAATATCGACAAGCGGTTCCCTCTGACCGAAAAGATTGTATGCGCAGCGTTTCTGGATTGCAGATTTTCAGATATTGAATCGCACCTACGAAAAAAATACACTACTTGGGCAGAATTCTTTCCAATCGTACTGATTTCTTTTACAGAATTCCAAGTCTACACATTCCCAATACTACACATTTACAAACCTACAGAATCCCAATACTTTAATATTCCAACATTACGGTTTCCCATGTCTACAGATTTTCAATATTACTGATTGATTCCTATGTCTACAGATTCCATATTGTCTAGATTTCACGTCTACTGATTTCCAACTGTAATGGTTTTTTCAACACACTTGCTTGTAAGTCGTAACGTAGGTCTCATTGAACCGCTTTTAGGCTTATAATCCTAGGTATTACTAGCTATGTGTTTTTCATTATATTCTTCACATCGTCGATCCCACAGTGTCTGAAGACAAAGGTCTTCAATGAGTGCTTCCTACCCGTCATGATGTACGGAGCCGAAACGTGGACACTGACGGTACGACTGGTCTACAAGTTCAAGGTCGCTCAACGAGCTATGGAAAGGGCAATGCTCGGCGACTCTTTGCGGCATCGAATCAGAAATGAGGTTATCCGGCAGAGAATCACAAAGTGATCGACTTAGCCCACCGTGTTAGCAAGGTGAAGTGGCAGTGGGCTGGCCATATTATCCGTAGAACCGACTGGGTAAACGAGTTCTTGAGTGCAGATCGCATCTCGGCAAGCGTAGTGTAGGACGCCCTCAAGCAAGGTGCAACGACGATTTGCGCAGGATGGCTGGCAGGAGCTGGATGCGAGCAGCCAAAGATCGAAAACCTATGTCCAGCAGTGGACTGCGATAGGCTGATGATTATGATGGATGTTTTTTCATTATTTACGTTAGACCACCATAGGAGGTTTAATGACTGTCTATTAACTGATTCTATTAATTTCAGTGTTTGCAATTGATGGTTTTTGTGCTTCTTGAATAAGATATTTTTAGAGGAAAAAGGTTGAAGCTTTTAAAAAATTGGCATTTGAAAAAATTTGCTGTCGCTTTGCAAGGCTTAGAAATAGACAACTGCAGGTTCGCCTCATAATACCTACGTAAAATTGACGAATACATGGTTTTGTGTTCCCTGTTTCTTCCTCCAAAAATAGACCAATTTGTAACTATTTTTTTTTCATATGCATTTAAGAAAGGTATTTCTCATGTCGGTATGTTTCCTCTTTTTGGACAGAATACGAAATATTTATTTATGAGTATATTAAACGCATTTAAAATTTGGCTTGCAGTTTTTGTAGGCTTGTAATAATAACGTCAAACAAAGCAAAATATACAAAAATTGGGTATTTGTAGCATTTAAAATTAGTATTATTGGTGATCTGTTTAGTGTGGTGCTTGATGTCGTCACGGCGGAGATACAAAATCCTCCGCCGTGGTTGCTTATGTATGCAGATGACATCGCATTGACAGATGAGGACAAACAGGCGTTGGAGCGGAAAGTGAACCGGTGGAAGGGCTCGCTTGAGAACGGAGGTCTGAAACTAAATGTCACGAAGACCGAATACATGGCCTGCGGAAGAACAGATCCCAGTCCCATCAACATAGGGAATGAACTTGCCCTGAAAACGGACAAGTTCAAGTACCTGGGATCAGTACTGCACGAGTCCGGGACCATTGACCACGACATTAAAGCCCGAATTAGCGCAGCTTGGTCTAAATGGCGGGAGGTTACAGGAGTCATCTGCGCTCGCAGAATACCACTTAGACTCAAAGGGCTAGTGTATAAGTGCATTATCCGCCCAGTCCTACTCTATGGCGCCGAGGCGTGGTCGGTTCTCGGAAGGCACGTTCAGGAGCTTCGCGTTACTGAGATGAAGATGCTGCGATGGATGTGCGGCGTTACGCGTGCTGACCGCATTCGGAACGAGTACATCCGTGGTAGCCTCGGAGTTCGTGACGTAGAAGCTTCAAGAATGCCGTCTTCGGTGGTTTGGTCACGTTTGTCGTAGGCCACCTGATTACGTAGGAAACATATGCCTTAACCTAGCCCTCGACGGCCCCCGACCCCGCGGCAGACCAAAGAAGCGATGGCTAGATGTCGTGAAGGCTGACATGAGTGTGAATGGGCTTACAGTAGAAGATGCCCAGGATCGCGTAAAGTGGAGGAAATGTAGCAGGAAAGCGGACCCTGGCAAAGGCCGGGATAACGCTAGGTAGAAGAAGATTATTGGGGATATGTACAATCAGGAATGCATACTATTGACAATATCTGTAGTATTAGGAATCTGTAGTATTGGAAATCTGGAGACGACTCGATCCAGGCCTACTACCGCGTTTTTCGCGGTAGGGCCGCTGTGCGAGTTAATAAAATTTTCGTACACGATAATTATGACAATTGCCGCATAAAAAGCAATCTATAACTTTGTTTCATGTTTATTTTTTTAATAATAAACTTGTCCTAAACAATATCTAGGTTTTTAATACCTTCTCATCCTTATATGTATGAACGTATAGGGTAATAATTTGACCTTGACGCCGGCGTGGCGCCGCCACGCCGGCAAAATTTTGCGGCGCGCCGCCGCCGGCGATTTCTAAGCCGGCGCACACCTCTAGTATTAACTCAAAAAACTTCACTTTTGAGTTAGCTGCATATTTGAATTCTACAAATCAAGCCGCGTAAGCCACAAAAACCGGTGCAACAATATCTTCGCCGCAAGCCGAATGACTGCCGCTTAAGTACCTTTTGCTGGCTTATTTTAATTATATCAGTACCGTCTAAACAGCAGTATTGTCAGTTGCTCCGCATGATCGACGTAATCAAAGTCTCCAATACAGTGCTATTTCGACTTGTTACAGTCTTGTTGATTTAAAAGTAGCCACTTGTTAGTGATTATTTTGAGTTAATACACTATTTATGAATATTAACAGAATTAGTCATTGTTGTATTTTCAGTTAAAACTGTTTATGTGGCGAGGTACGAAACATTTTGTTATACATTTTGATTTAGTTCTCTTTTAATGAAAATAGTTATAATTTGTTTGTTATTTCTGTTTTGTTGAATTTTTCGAAAATCAGGTTTATCTTATTCAAAACGAAACATATTGAGTAATTATTAAGAAACATTGCAAATTATTCTCGTTCATAACAGTTATGGAATATTGGTAGCAAGATAGCAACACTAGTTACCCCTGATTTTATGTATTTTTGAGATAATACTGTTTTCATGGTTACTTAATTTACTTACCTACCCACTTTATTGCTGTTTTAGAATTATGAAGCGGCGTGGGAAATTATTAGTAAACTTAGTAAAAGGATTTGTGATTTGATAATAATGATCTCTCTAGTGCCAAATAATTACCTACTCGTAGAAAAATAAATTAATCTGTTGAAATAAAACCTAATAAACTCGTTTTAATTTTTACATAATACTCTATTTGTGAATCATTTAGTGTTAAGTTATAAGGAATAAGATGTAATAACTTTAAAACAAATCAACAAAAGAGTTTCAACTCTAAATGATCCACAAATAATACAAAAAATAACATGCAAAACTGTATTAACTTAAAAATCATCTTTTATATCTATTATTATTACCCAATTACAAAAGTTTTGATTCTGGTCATTTGAGATACTGGCCTTCGAGCCAGTTATCTTAAAATTAGATTTTCGTTTCACATACAAACGCCAAAACTAGTTTTTTGTGATTTCTGAAAAAAGTACTTTTTTGAGTTGATACTGTTTAGATCTAGGCGTGCGACATGTAGGCAGGAGGCTAGAAGGACTAAAGTTGGAAATAGTTCTGCAAACAGGAACCAATCTACACAAATTTGTCATTTTAAAGATTGTTTTGATTTAAGGTGTTAATTAGTCGTGTGGATTGGTCCCTGTTTGCAGAACTACTTCCAGTTGTAACTTGTGCTAGTTCTTCAAAATTGCCAAACCACTTCAAAGTCTAATCTATGTTCTTGTATAGCTTCGTCGCCGGCGTGATTCTCCGCGAGCGTATACCGGCGTTTGAACGCATGCTGTGGCGCGCTTGCCGCGGTAATGTGTTCTTGAGGCAGGCGGAGATCGACTCGCCTCTTGAGGACCCGTCGTCGGTAAGTTACTGTCTTTAGAAGTATTTCTCAGTCTTGTATAGCTTCGTCGCTTGCGTGATACTCCGCGAGCGTATATCGGCGTTTGAGCGCATGCTGTGGCGCGCTTGCCGCGGTAATGTGTTCTTGAGGCAGGCGGAGATCGACTCGCCTCTTGAGGACCCGTCTTCTGTAAGTTACTGTCTTTAGAAGTATTTCTCAGTCTTGTATAGCTTCGTAGCTGGCGTGATACTCCGCGAGCGTATATCGGTGTTTGAGCGCATGCTGTGGCGCGCTTGCCGCGGTAATGTGTTCTTGAGGCAGGCGGAGATCGACTCCCCTCTTGAGGACCCGTCTTCTGTAAGTTACTGTCTTTAGAAGTATTTCTCAGTCTTGTATAGCTTCGTCGCTTGCGTGATACTCCGCGAGCGTATATCGGCGTTTGAGCGCATGCTGTGGCGCGCTTGCCGCGGTAATGTGTTCTTGAGGCAGGCGGAGATCGACTCGCCTCTTGAGGACCCGTCTTCTGTAAGTTACTGTCTTTAGAAGTATTTCTCAGTCTTGTATAGCTTCGTAGCTGGCGTGATACTCCGCGAGCGTATATCGGTGTTTGAGCGCATGCTGTGGCGCGCTTGCCGCGGTAATGTGTTCTTGAGGCAGGCGGAGATCGACTCGCCTCTTGAGGACCCGTCGTCGGTAAGTTACTGTCTTTAGAAGTATTTCTCAGTCTTGTATAGCTTCGTCGCTTGCGTGATACTCCGCGAGCGTATATCGGCGTTTGAGCGCATGCTGTGGCGCGCTTGCCGCGGTAATGTGTTCTTGAGGCAGGCGGAGATCGACTCCCCTCTTGAGGACCCGTCTTCGGTAAGTTACTGTCTTTAGACGTCTTTCTCAGTCTTGTATAGCTTCGTCGCTTGCGTGATACTCCGCGAGCGTATATCGGCGTTTGAGCGTATGCTGTGGCGCGCTTGCCGCGGTAATGTGTTCTTGAGGCAGGCGGAGATCGACTCGCCTCTTGAGGACCCTTCTTCGGTAAGTTTTAGTTAGTATTTTCACAATCTTGTAGAGCTCCGTCGCTGAACGAATGTATACCGGCGTTTGAGCGTACTCTGTGGCGCGCTTGCCGCGGTAATGTGTTCTTGAGGCAGGCGGAGATCGACTCGCCTCTTGAGGACCCGTCTTCGGTAAGTTACTGTCTTTAGAAGTATTTCTCAGTCTTGTATAGCTTCGTAGCTGGCGTGATACTCCGCGAGCGTATATCGGTGTTTGAGCGCATGCTGTGGCGCGCTTGCCGCGGTAATGTGTTCTTGAGGCAGGCGGAGATCGACTCCCCTCTTGAGGACCCGTCTTCTGTAAGTTACTGTCTTTAGAAGTATTTCTCAGTCTTGTATAGCTTCGTAGCTGGCGTGATACTCCGCGAGCGTATACCGGCGTTTGAGTGCATGCTGTGGCGCGCTTGCCGCGGTAATGTGTTCTTGAGGCAGGCGGAGATCGACTCTCCTCTTGAGGACCCGTCTTCTGTAAGTTACTGTCTTTAGAAGTCTTTCTCAGTCTTGTATAGCTTCGTAGCTGGCGTGATACTCCGCGAGCGTATACCGGCGTTTGAGCGTATGCTGTGGCGCGCTTGCCGCGGTAATGTGTTCTTGAGGCAGGCGGAGATCGACTCGCCTCTTGAGGACCCGTCTTCTGTAAGTTACTGTCTTTAGAAGTCTTTCTCAGTCTTGTATAGCTTCGTCGCTGGCGTGATACTCCGTGCGTATACCGGCGTTTGAGCGCATGCTGTGGCGCGCTTGCCGCGGTAATGTGTTCTTGAGGCAGGCGGAGATCGACTCGCCTCTTGAGGACCCGTCTTCGGTAAGTTACTGTCTTTAGAAGTCTTTCTCAGTCTTGTATAGCTTCGTCGCTGGCGTGATACTCCGTGCGTATACCGGCGTTTGAGCGCATGCTGTGGCGCGCTTGCCGCGGTAATGTGTTCTTGAGGCAGGCGGAGATCGACTCACCTCTTGAGGACCCGTCTTCTGTAAGTTACTGTCTTTAGAAGTATTTCTCAGTCTTGTATAGCTTCGTCGCCGGCGTGATACTCCGCGAGCGTATCCCAGCGTTTGAGCGCATGCTGTGGCGCGCTTGCCGCGGTAATGTGTTCTTGAGGCAGGCGGAGATCGACTCGCCTCTTGAGGACCCGTCTTCTGTAAGTTACTGTCTTTAGAAGTATTTCTGTCTTGTATAGCTTCGTAGCTGGCGTGATACTTCGCGAGCGTATACTGGAGTTTGAGCGCATGCTGTGGCGCGCTTGCCGCGGTAATGTGTTCTTGAGGCAGGCGGAGATCGACTCGCCTCTTGAGGACCCGTCTTCTGTAAGTTACTGTCTTTAGAAGTATTTCTGTCTTGTATAGCTTCGTAGCTGGCGTGATACTTCGCGAGCGTATACTGGAGTTTGAGCGCATGCTGTGGCGCGCTTGCCGCGGTAATGTGTTCTTGAGGCAGGCGGAGATCGACTCGCCTCTTGAGGACCCGTCTTCGGTAAGTTACTGTCTTTAGAAGTCTTTCTCAGTCTTGTATAGCTTCGTAGCTGGCGTGATACTCCGCGAGCGTATACCAGCGTTTGAGCGCATGCTGTGGCGCGCTTGCCGCGGTAATGTGTTCTTGAGGCAGGCGGAGATCGACTCGCCTCTTGAGGACCCGTCTTCTGTAAGTTACTGTCTTTAGAAGTATTTCTCAGTCTTGTATAGCTTCGTAGCTGGCGTGATACTCCGCGAGCGTATACCGGCGTTTGAGCGCATGCTGTGGCGCGCTTGCCGCGGTAATGTGTTCTTGAGGCCGGCGGAGATCGACTCGCCTCTTGAGGACCCGTCTTCTGTAAGTTACTGTCTTTAGAAGTATTTCTGTCTTGTATAGCTTCGTAGCTGGCGTGATACTTCGCGAGCGTATACTGGAGTTTGAGCGCATGCTGTGGCGCGCTTGCCGCGGTAATGTGTTCTTGAGGCAGGCGGAGATCGACTCGCCTCTTGAGGACCCGTCTTCGGTAAGTTACTGTCTTTAGAAGTCTTTCTCAGTCTTGTATAGCTTCGTAGCTGGCGTGATACTCCGCGAGCGTATACCAGCGTTTGAGCGCATGCTGTGGCGCGCTTGCCGCGGTAATGTGTTCTTGAGGCAGGCGGAGATCGACTCGCCTCTTGAGGACCCGTCTTCGGTAAGTTACTGTCTTTAGACGTCTTTCTCAATCTTGTATAGCTTCGTCGCTGGCGTGATACTCCGCGAGCGTATACCGGCGTTTGAGCGCATGCTGTGGCGCGCTTGCCGCGGTAATGTGTTCTTGAGGCAGGCGGAGATCGACTCGCCTCTTGAGGACCCGTCTTCTGTAAGTTACTGTCTTTAGAAGTATTTCTCAGTCTTGTATAGCTTCGTAGCTGGCGTGATACTCCGCGAGCGTATACCGGCGTTTGAGCGCATGCTGTGGCGCGCTTGCCGCGGTAATGTGTTCTTGAGGCAGGCGGAGATCGACTCCCCTCTTGAGGACCCGTCTTCGGTAAGTTACTGTCTTTAGAAGTGTTTCTCAGTCTTGTATAGCTTCGTAGCTGGCGTGATACTTCGCGAGCGTATATCGGCGTTTGAGCGCATGCTGTGGCGCGCTTGCCGCGGTAATGTGTTCTTGAGGCAGGCGGAGATCGACTCTCCTCTTGAGGATCCTTCTTTGGTAAGTTGCCTTAAGGTGCATTCAGACCAAACGAGTATTCGCTATTCTAACCCCCTTTTGAACTTACTGAACGCTCTTTTGGTCTGAATGCACCTTTAGTTACCTGCAACATAGATGAGCGTTGTAGTAAAAACATCCCATTGGCTTGTGACTTTATACGAACTAAATGCAATCAACAAAGTTGGAAGTTTTACTGAACCGCTAACATATTTCCATGTTTAGTCTTCTACAAGCCTCCTTAATACTGTCGCCGGTGGTACTTACGGCGATGACCGTACTGTAAATTCTTAGAGGTCAAATTGAATTGGCAATTACGGCTATAGCCGTAACCGCTGGCGAACGTGTTAAGTAAATAGATCCTCGGTAAAATTTTCACTGTCACAATGATTAAGTTCAATGTACACCAAATAATATGGACATCTTGTGATAGATAACGTAGTCTGCAAGATATCTGATGTGATGTTGTCTAAGAATACGTCCAAAATTCGGGCCCACTACTAAGAGCTTCGAAATTCGTGAATTTCGACGATTTGTCTCTGCCACTCCAAAGAGGGCGTCATTAGTGACAGAGACTTTGGAATAGATGAATTTGCGGATTTTGAAGTTCGCAGTAGGACCTCAGGTTCACCCTCCAATTTATCCCTTATAAGTCCAGGATGCTTAGCCAAGTTGCCAATCGCTAACGCTTAGTAGCTTTCCCCCTCTGTCACTCTTTCATATTAGTGCGACAAAGACAGTTAGCTACGATTGACGATTAAGCGCTAGCGATTGGCAACATTAGCCAAGTCTATTCTTTACTTTCTAACCCTTCCTTCCTCCACAGTCGGACCAAGTCTACAAGTCGGTGTTCATCATCTTCTTCCAAGGGGACCAACTGAAGACCCGCGTGAAGAAGATATGCGAGGGCTTCCGCGCCACCCTCTACCCGTGCCCCGAGGCGCCCGCCGACCGCCGCGAGATGGCCATGGGGGTTATGACCCGCATCGAAGACCTCAACACGGTAAGCGTAAAGCCAGAGTAAACAGCTATGCTATTCTCTTATTCACACATTCACCGCTGCGTTCGTCAACGAGCTCGACGACGAGACAGCCTTCACTTCGACGTAGCAGCGCTGCGAAAAACGGTATTCACTAACATAGAAGCTCGTCGTCGAACTGTAGGCGGTAACTCTCAACGCAGTGTAGTTCCAGCTCACGCCGCATTCGTCGCCGAGCGCTAGTGTCGTTTAAAGTGCATTAGTGAATACCATTTTTAGGCTCGACGCTGCCGCAGCGCTGACACAGCGGTGTTAGCAAGGCGGTTTCCTTAGTGAATAACACTGCTGATGTGAACGTATGCCAGTGGCAAGAGTGGACACCGCGGGATGGCCCGGATCGAGGATCTGAACACGGTAAGGACTGAATGCGGTGTGGTGTCCATGTTAAACCAATGCAAGCGTAGCAGTGACAAAGGTAGACGACGTTCAAATCCCTTAGACTGCTGCAAGATTGCCACGGTAAGTGTAACGCGTGAGTGTCGAGCGACGCGTGTGGCGTGGCGTTGCGTTTATGTTAAACAGATGAACGTATGCCAGTGACAGCCAAAAGTGCACGTTAAAAATCCCTTAGAAGGATGGTCAACAGTCTCAGTCGGACATGGTCAACGGTACAAGTTCATCTTCTTCCAAGGCGACCAGCTGAAGACCCGCGTGAAGAAGATTTGCGAGGACTTCCGCGCCACCCTCTACCCGTGCCCCGAGGCGCCCGCCGACCGCCGCGAGATGGCCATGGGGGTTATGACCCGCATCGAAGACCTCAACACGGTAAGTTAAAAACCAGAGTGTGGTGTGGAATCCATGTTAAACAGCTATGCTATTCTCTTATTCACACATTCGACGCTGCGTTCGTCAACACAGACAGGCTTCACTTCGACGCAGCGCTGCGAAAAACGGTATTCACTAACATAGAAGAGCTCGTCGTCGAACAAGCGGTAACTCTCGACGCAGTGTAGTTCCAGCTCACGCTGCATTCGTCGCCGAGCGCTAGTGTCGTTTAAAGTGCATTAGTGAATACCATTTTTAGGCTCGACGCTGTCGCAGCGCTGACACAGCGCTGTTAGCAAGGCGGTTTCCTTAGTGAATAACACTGCTGATGTGAACGTATGTCAGTGAACACGGTAAGTGTAAGGACTGAATGCGGTGTGGTGTCCATGTTAAACAAATGCAAGCGTAGCAGTGACAAAGGTAGACGCCGTTCAAATCCCTTAGACTGCTGCATGATTGCCACGGTAAGTGTAACGCGTGAGTGTCGAGCGACGCGTGTGGCGTGGCGTTGCGTTTATGTTAAACAGATGAACGTATGCCAGTGACAGCCAAAAGTGCACGTTAAAAATCCCTTAGAAGGATGGTCAACAGTCTCAGTAGGACATGGTCAACGGTACAAGTTCATCTTCCAAGGCGACCAGCTGAAGACCCGCGTGAAGAAGATTTGCGAGGGCTTCCGAGCCACCCTCTACCCGTGCCCCGAGGCGCCCGCCGACCGCCGCGAGATGGCCATGGGGGTTATGACCCGCATCGAAGACCTCAACACGGTAAGTTAAAACCTGAGTTTTGTGTGGAATCCATGTTAAACAGCTATGCTATTGTCTTATTCACACATTCGACGCTGCGTTCGTCAACGAGCTCGACGACGAGACAGCCTTCACTTCGACGTAGAGCGCAGCGAGCTAAAAACGGTATTCACTAACATAGAAGCTCGTCGTCGAACTGTAGGCGGTAACTCTCGACGCAGTGTAGTTCCAGCTCACGCTGCATTCGACGCCGAGCGCTAGTGTCGTTTAAAGTGCATTAGTGAATACCATTTTTAGGCTCGACGCTGCCGCAGCGCTATAATATTAGCAAGGCGGTTTCCTTAGTGAATAACACTGCTGATGTGAACGTATGCCAGTGGCAAGAGTGGACACCGCGGGATGGCCCGGATCGAGGATCTGAACACGGTAAGGACTGAATGCGGTGTGGTGTCCATGTTAAACCAATGCAAGCATAGCAGTGACAAAGGTAGACGCCGTTCAAATCCCTTAGACTGCTGCTCGTCACCGACTGGGCGCTCATCCTCACACCTTGCAACCTAAATGGTCGCGCACCGTGCGGTTTCAGAGGAACTTCCTCCCGCGGACGGTC
This sequence comes from Thaumatotibia leucotreta, assembly GCA_025490895.1. NCBI lineage: Eukaryota > Metazoa > Arthropoda > Insecta > Lepidoptera > Tortricidae > Thaumatotibia > Thaumatotibia leucotreta. The sequence goes on from JALPQI010015273.1 coordinate 15,328, forward strand.
CGTCTGTGGAATGAGCTCCCTGCCGAGGTTTTCCCGTTGGACTACAGTATGGGGTTCTTCAAAAGAGGAGTGTACAAGATTTTATACAGTCTCACAAGCATGAAATTAAATTTCAATAATTCAATTTCGCTAGCTAATAATAAATTAGGCACACATTGTATGTGATTTTCTTCATTTCCTTGGCTCTAATAGCTCTATTACTCTTCGTAGTCCTGTCACAACAATCTTAATCAAAACCGCTAATATACGACTCATACATTATTGAAATACTGCCTTTAGCATATTGGGGTCAAATCATTATATCATAAACGCATAGAGAGATTATTTACTACCTTACTACAACAGTGAAGCTAAAATAACTTTATGTTAGACTTTATGTATTCGCAACAAGGTTTAAATATTGATAGTTAATTGTAGAATATTTTTTCATAAATATATACACAGTTGTTTACCTCAATTCATTGAAATAAGGTGCGAAATTGTGTATTTAATTTTGAAATGATTTGTATGAGTAGTGTAATAACCTCGTGTGTAATAGCCGTTAAAAAATAAGCGACTTTGACACCATTGTTGTACGTGTAACGAGTACTGGGCATTATTATTATACGGTAATTGCAAAGGCCCTATGTTTATGGTCGATATACAGGCTGTTTGGTGGCTAGGTGAACAGTTTTAAGGAGGTGATAGACGATGTATTTTTGAATATTTCTAGCCACAATGTCCTCGACGAGGACTGATTTTTATTTAAAATTTTAAGAATTAAAAAAAAATAGTATTTGGTATATGCGCCCGAATAGCCGTTAGTTTGTAAACACCGTCTTTTGTTTCCGATAGTTTAATGTAATGGACCAAATACAGCTACTTTTCAGTGTTAAAAACCAAATAGATTCTGGCATCATTAAAAAATCGTAATCGAGTATAATTTTGATATGCCTTAAAAAAATTAAAAAATATTCGAATTGTGACGATGTTCTTTCTTTACAAGTATCAGTCATTAACATCCTTTATCATATAATTGCTTTATTTTTTTTATATGCCGATTTCTATGAATGAACTTTTGACAGTTATAGATTAATCCTTATTAATATGAGGGTAAAACTCACCATTTTTCCGATAGTCTTAACGTCATAATTATATATAATACTCATTTCTAAACTGTCAAATGTTCATTTTTAGAAATCGGCAACTATAAGAACCAACGTATTGCGAAAACACAAATCAAATTATTTATTAACTAAATATTGTGATTTGTACTTTTTTTATTTTTCCCCAGTAGTCACACTACTTAATACTATATAAATTATAAATATTAGATGTCATATACCAAAGAAAAACGACCAACGACGCCTAGCCTTGTAAGGGATTACATAGATATTTGACCAGTGGTTGCTAAGATCGAGTGGATGAGGGGTACAGGCATCAGCCGCGAAAGCTGAGTACGTGGGTTCGATCCCCACCTCGGACATTAGGTGATCTTGGTCGTTTTTCTTTGGTATATGACATCTAATATTTATAATTTATAAGAACCAAATTAACCATGAAATTCATTTTCATGACTTTCAATTCAAATTTCGAATTCACTTAAACAGCACAACTAAACCACATACTCTTCCAGGTCTTAGGCCAAACCCAGGACCACCGCCACCGGGTCCTCGTAGCGGCTGCAAAGAACATCAAGAACTGGTTCGTGAAGGTCCGAAAGATCAAGGCCATCTACCACACCCTCAACTTGTTCAATCTGGATGTGACCCAGAAGTGTCTCATCGCTGAGTGCTGGGTACCGGCTTTGGACTTGGAAACTATACAGCTGGCTTTGAGGAGGGGAACGGTAAGTCCTTTTAAACACAGAACTATATTAAGTAGAAGGAAAAGTTCGTCGATTTATATGAGAATCAAGCGTGTAACATTTTGCGTAGGTACCACAGAATTAGATTTGGATAGAAGAAACAAGTTCATTCATTTGTATGGCGGCCGAGCGTGTCAGATTTTGTACTGAAGTTGTTACTTGCCTATGATTTGAAATATGTCTCAGGCCCTTGAGTATTCATTTTTTTTTGTGTTGTTGCCATTAATAGTAATATTAAGGAGGCATTATTAATGTTTTTGTTCACTTCAACTTACAAAATTTGACGCCCGAAAGCTGCAAGCTGCGATTAAAGACGGACAACTCAGTAGATTTTACTGAGTTCATTTGACACGCTAAGTAGATACGTTTGCTTGATCTATGGTATATACGACATCTGTGGTAGGTACTGTGACCTTTCAATGATGCCTCATCGCTAGAGTTAGGAACTTTGGTGGCATTAGGTGAATAGAGAACGGTGGAGTCGTTGCTTATTTTTTTATGATAGATTGAATAATTAATTAATCAAAAAAATCATCTCTTGAATAGGGTCTCCCCCATTTTAAGTTTTAAATATTTTCCTTTAATATTTGACTAACTGTGAAATTAAATTCAGTTGCCATTTATTTATAATATTGCTTAAAATTTATGATTATTGTATGATATTTAGGGGCTTCGGGAAATCGGAAACCTTGAAAACGAAACCAGTACGTGTTCTAAATTACTATATTTTTTAATTGCAATTCAATATTTTTTTAGGTTCTCAAAAATACATGTTATTTTTTTAAATGCATTGATGAATCCAGCTTGAACAAAATATCATTTAGTTATTATTTTATAAATTAGTAATTTATCCAAGTAAAAAATATTTGTATCATCGACTCCACTGCTCTGTGTTCAATAAATGTCACCAAAATCCTAACCGTACTCATCGCTGAGTGCTGGGTACCGGCGTTGGACCTTAAAACTATACAGCTTTGCTATAATATTAGTTTGGATATCAAATGGCTATTAATTCTTTGTCCAGGGGACTGACTGGACTTATAGCCCAGAAGTGTTTCATGTATCAGCTAAGATATCAAACTTTAGTCCTTGAAGATCAAGGGTTTCTCACACGATCCACTTTTTTCACCAAACGGAAAATTTTAACCCAGAAGTGTCTTATTACTGAGTGCTGGATTCTCTGAACTTGCGGCTTTCTGCGTTAAACTTCATTAACTGGGTCCGCATTTTTCAACTCGGTAAGACGTTAAGAGTATAGATAGTTCCACGAGAGTTGAGGTCACGCACACATCAACATGTCATGTAAACACATAGTACGGTCAAATCGTACATAATTTTACCCTAAACTCGCAAATCAAGTAGTATCGCTGCATTTTTGGTATGTTATTTAGACACCACAGGGCAGTATAAAACCACATTTTGCAAGCAAAAAAAAGTTGTGCTAGCTGGGTAGTACGTGAAAAACTGCGAAATTTATGGCCATTTTTTAGTTTCTGATTTTTATTTAAAAAACCTTACGTTTTTTGATGTCATATGTTATTAAACGTTTAAAGACTAATAAATTTCCAACAAGTTGAGCTAACATGCATTACCGTAGGTCTTATAGTTTCAGAGATTCGAGACTTTAAAAAGTACTCCTTTTTGTAAACTAGATAAAATTTTGTGTTGCTAACATTTTCAGCTTAATATCGCCTCACCTAATTATGCTACGAAAAACATGCCATAATGACCTTATAGCGCACTTAATATTCTTTAATTTAAGGGTAAAATTAGGTCAGTGAACTTTGCAGTTGAAAGTATAAACGCGAAATTCATAAGGCAGGAGGCCCGCTATCTAAGTTTTTCATACAATTCGCAAGTCGAGTTGCAAAGCTGCAATTTTGTTATATTGTAAATGCCTTATAGATATATACGAAAATGCCTATTAAAAGAAAAACAAAATAATAGTTTGGGCATAGGACGTAAAAAACGGAAAAAAAATCGGACTTTTTTTTGTTTTTGACGTTTAACTAAAAATCTATTATCTTTTTGATACTAATTGCTATAAAACTAAGAAAGAACATTAAATTTAAAAGGATTTGAGCTACGTTTCATCACCGTAAGCTATATATATTTTGAGATACGACATTTCATAAAGTGCCCTTTTATCAAAAATTAAACAAATTTTAGGTGACGTTAAAGCTATTCACTAAATATTGGCAAAACGTTCGCGCTAAGAAAAAAAAAGTAATTTTAGATAACAACTACATTAAATTTGGAACAAATTGAGCCGATAACAATTACTGTAAGTCTTATAGTTGGGGGTATACGAGGCTTCAAAACATGCATTTATTTTCTTAACTTAATGAAGGGCACATTTTGAAATGTCGTATCTCTAAATCTATATAATTTAGGGTAATGCAAGGTAGCTCAAATCCTTTCAAATTTAATATTATTTTTATGTTATGTAGCAATTAGTATCAAAAAGATAATAGTTTCTTAATTAAACGTCAAAAAGTAAAAGAAGTCCAATAATTTTTCAGTTTTTTTCGTCTTATGCCGAAATTGTTTTTTTGTATTTCTTGTAATATACATTTTTGTACGTCCTTATAGGGCCTATATAATATACTAAAATTGCAGCTTTGCAACACGACTTGTGATTTGTATGACAAACTTAGATAGCGGGCCTACTGCCTTTTGAATTACGCGTTTTTATTTTCAATTACAAAGTTTGCTGACATGATTTTACCTTTTAACGAAAGAATATTAAGTGCGCTACAAGGTCATTATTGCATGTTTTTCGTAGCATAATTAGGTGAGGCGATATTAAGCCGAAATCGTTAAGAAAACTCAAAATAGCGTTAGTTTACAAAAAAGAGTACTTTCAAGAAGTCGCAAATCTCTGAAACTATAAGACCTACGGTAATATATGTTAGCTCAACTTGTTGGAAATTTATTAATCTTTAAACGCTTCCTAACATATAATGTCAAAAAACGTAAGGTTTTTTTAATAAAAATCAGAAACTGAAAAATGACCGTAAATTTCTCAGTTTTTCACGTACTACGTAACTAGCACAACTTTTTTTTGCTTGCAAAATGTGGTTTTATAGTGCCCTATGGTGTCTAAACAACATACCAAAAATGCAGCTTTACTACATGTTTTGCGAGTTTAATATACGATTTGACCGTACTAACACGGGGAATTAGAAATTAGTGTTCTTTTTTAATACTGACAGCAAACCCAATTGCAACTGTAAGATCGACCAAAAAGTTTGTTTAGCTTCAATATTTTGACGCAAGTCATTCATTCATTCACTACGTTTTTCGCAATTAGTACTTCATTTGAATGTGTGTGTAATCATTCACCTCAACTCTGGTGAAATTACTTAAACCATGGAGTCGATATTAACATAAAAACTTTAGACATATTCATTCTCATTCGACAATATCGGCTCCATGTTACTCTAACGTCTTACCGTGCGATGAAAAATCCGAGCCCCGTTCATTAGATTCTTACAAATAGTGTATCTTGAATAGCGTTGAAAATGTCGGAAAAAATCAAATTGTTTTTTTCGGGAATGTATGAAAATTGAGTTTTTTTCCGATTTTTTCGGGTTTTTAGAGAAATAATCAAGGTCACTGTCACTGTCACTCCTTGCCATCTGTTTCAATTGATTTTTCGTCATTGACATCGCGTTCTCCCGGTATAAGTGAAAATTAGACCTAATTCTCCTTGGCTTAGAGTTGAAAATTAAAGTGGAAAATTTCATTATTTTTTTCGAAAAAATCCGGAAAAAAAGCTGTTTGGAAAGAAACGGGATTTAATCCGGAAATTTTCAACGCTAATCTTCATACCTGGGATAACTCGGGGTATTTATACGAAAGTGATGTAGCCAATATTTTATCGACTAAAAATATATCGATGTTACTGTAATAACATCATCAAAATGTTATTCGGCATAAATAAATATTAGGTACTTACTCTTCAATTAAAATAAAAAATAAGTTTAAACGGGTAGTTACGCGTTTATTTTAAATTAGTTTTCAAAAAATACAATTAATATAAAATATAAATATTTAAATTGTCATTTTGATTAAAATGACATTTGCATACAAGAGGCCCGATATCAGATATGACATCGAACCTCTGTACTGTAATCAATAATGTTCAATAAGCACATATTTTATTATAATTATATCGACATCTTTTTAATCGATATCCAATCCCTATAACTTGCCCCCAGTTATCCCAGGTATGCTAATCTTGAATGGTCCTTTCGGCGTCTCAACTTTTTTTTGTTTTCAGGAACGTTCCGGCAGTTCAGTGCCGCCGATCCTAAACCGCATGGAGACACTGGAAGACCCCCCGACGTACAACCGCACCAACAAGTTCACCTTCGCCTTCCAGAACCTCATCTACGCGTACGGTGTCGCCACCTACCGCGAGGTCAACCCTGGTGAGACCTACTTTACCTAACTGGAGTGTTATTCACTAAGGAAACCGCCTTGCTAACAGCGCTGTGTCAGCGCTGTGGCAGCGTCGAGCCTAAACCGCATGGAGACACTGGAAGATCCGCCGACGTACAACCGAACCAATAAGTTCACGTTCGCCTTCCAGAACCTCATCTACGCGTACGGTGTCGCCACCTACCGCGAGGTCAACCCTGGTGAGACTTTACCTAACTAGCTTATTAGTCGAGATATGCTAAAGAAAATCACGTTTATCGATGGCCAAGAGGTATCGCGGCTGATACCTTTACGATAGGCATGATGACTGGCAAGTCAAATCAGCATCTTTTTTCGATCTGTCAAAACGATCACCACTATGGAATTTTATATGAAATACTCAAAAGTGACGTCACGTTTGAGCACTGTCAAATTTCTTTTAAGTTCTTTTCAAATTATTAAATAGAAGTTCTGTACAAAAATTACTGCAATCTACATCTTAGTAATAATTTCTTCGTGTATAATGTCGTGCATAATGTTACATAATTTATTTTAACTACAGTCATCATCCCTATTAGGGCGGTCATAAATGTATAGGTACCATGGTCAGTAGAATTAAAACAAAAATGTAAACAAATTTGGCTGACTTTCCATAGCATTTCACGTTTTTGACACATCGTAAAACACGTTCGCAGATATATGTTTTGCCCCGGTACTTCAATTTTATTGCAATAATTGCACCTACGGCGCGCATCGTCTTAGGGTCTCCCCAAACTAGCCGACGCCGTTTCGGCAAATCACGTACGGAAAAAGCTTTATGTCAACGAAATAAAAGCGAGTACGTCGTATATCGGCTCGGCCCACGCGAAACGACGTCTTTCGACGGGAAAACGGCGTTTTGCCGTAAAGCTGTTCGCATTCGTACGACCCTGTTTGCAGCCTATGGCACACGTTCGCTTTCGTAAATCTCCTAATACCGCCGTACGGTGTCGGAAAGAGTTGAACGGCTTCGATCACGGCCGAGTACCTACGATGAGGACTGGTCAGAGCTGGCGCAAACCGTTCAGCGTCTTCGACGGCCGAACATAGCTGACTATGGCCGAACAGAGCCGATGACGGCCGAATTAGCTACTGGTGCCTTTGTATTTATTCATTTGAATTATTACCCACATTCAAATCTGGAATAGATCTGACAACAAAAAGTAATAATGTCGTAATCTTACACGTCTGTTCAATTTCAAACTCAGGTTGTTACTAACAACCAGTCTCCAAAAATTTGATTTACGATTGCCGATTACCCGCTATCCTACATCTAGGTGCTGTAGTCTGACGTCTCTACGGCAAGACGGAGCACGGGAGAGCCGACCGTCGCTTTACAACTGTCGCAATAGCAAATCGGCCATTTTTGCCGTGTGGTGACGGCAGTAAGAATACATTTGTCACCATCCTAACTCCTCCTGCGGGTGTCGTAAGAGTCGACTAAGGGATTGAAGGGTCACTGACCACTATTTGATAAATATTGATGATGGGCAGCAGCATCATCATAGTCGACACTGGACACATTACTGCGATCGCCAATCCGCTTGCCCAGCGTGGCGATTATGGGCATTTACCTCCTAATGCGTTTATACGCATAGTTAATAGGAGAGGCCTACGTCCAGCAGTGGACTATCATAGGCTGATGATGATGAATAGCAAATCGCAGGCGATCGAGCGTTTCTACAGCCGCAAGGAGGGTGGGACTGCTAAACGCAGGTGTTCAACCGCGGAGACGGTCGATCGGCTAAATGCGAATAGTGTGGTGTAAACACTCCGCGTCGACTGCTTTGAGGAGACCCTTACCGAACCTTTACAGTAGACAGAAAGTTAAAGCTTTTCATAACGATATCCATTTTTTTCTAGTCTTGTGAAAAGGGATATCCATTTTTTCTAGTCTTGTGAAAAGGGATTCACTAATAAAGTAATTTGTTGCAGCTCCATACACGATAATAACGTTCCCGTTCCTATTCGCGGTGATGTTCGGCGACCTCGGCCACGGAGCCCTCATGGCCGCCTTCGGTTTCTGGATGTGCTACAAGGAGAAACCGCTGCAAGCCAAGAAGATTGACAGCGAGGTAACTATAGTCCCGTTCCCGTTCCTGTTCCCGTGATGTTAGTCGCCCTCATGGCCGCCTTCGGCTTCTGGATGTGCTACAAGGAGAAACCGCTGCAAGCCAAGAAGATTGACAGCGAGGTAACTATAGTCCCGTTCCCGTTCCCGTTCCCGTGATGTTCGTCGCCCTCATGGCCGCCTTCGGCTTCTGGATGTGCTACAAGGAGAAACCGCTGCAAGCCAAGAAGATTGACAGCGAGGTAACTATAGTCCCGTTCCCGTTCCTGTTCCCGTGATGTTAGTCGCCCTCATGGCCGCCTTCGGCTTCTGGATGTGCTACAAGGAGAAACCGCTGCAAGCCAAGAAGATTGACAGCGAGGTAACTATAGTCCCGTTCCCGTTCCCGTTCCCGTGATGTTCGTCGCCCTCATGGCCGCCTTCGGCTTCTGGATGTGCTACAAGGAGAAACCGCTGCAAGCCAAGAAGATTGACAGCGAGGTAACTATAGTCCCGTTCCCGTTCCCGTTCCCGTGATGTTCGTCGCCCTCATGGCCGCCTTCGGCTTCTGGATGTGCTACAAGGAGAAACCGCTGCAAGCCAAGAAGATTGACAGCGAGGTAACTATAGTCCCGTTCCCGTTCCCGTTCCCGTGATGTTCGTCGCCCTCATGGCCGCCTTCGGCTTCTGGATGTGCTACAAGGAGAAACCGCTGCAAGCCAAGAAGATTGACAGCGAGGTAACTATAGTCCCGTTCCCGTTCCCGTTCCCGTGATGTTCGTCGCCCTCATGGCCGCCTTCGGCTTCTGGATGTGCTACAAGGAGAAACCGCTGCAAGCCAAGAAGATTGACAGCGAGGTAACTATAGTCCCGTTCCCGTTCCCGTTCCCGTGATGTTCGTCGCCCTCATGGCCGCCTTCGGCTTCTGGATGTGCTACAAGGAGAAACCGCTGCAAGCCAAGAAGATTGACAGCGAGGTAACTATAGTCCCGTTCCCGTTCCCGTGATGTTCGTCGCCCTCATGGCCGCCTTCGGCTTCTGGATGTGCTACAAGGAGAAACCGCTGCAAGCCAAGAAGATTGACAGCGAGGTAACTATAGTCCCGTTCCCGTTCCCGTTCCCGTGATGTTCGTCGCCCTCATGGCCGCCTTCGGCTTCTGGATGTGCTACAAGGAGAAACCGCTGCAAGCCAAGAAGATTGACAGCGAGGTAACTATAGTCCCGTTCCCGTTCCCGTTCCCGTGATGTTCGTCGCCCTCATGGCCGCCTTCGGCTTCTGGATGTGCTACAAGGAGAAACCGCTGCAAGCCAAGAAGATTGACAGCGAGGTAACTATAGTCCCGTTCCCGTTCCCGTTCCCGTGATGTTCGTCGCCCTCATGGCCGCCTTCGGCTTCTGGATGTGCTACAAGGAGAAACCGCTGCAAGCCAAGAAGATTGACAGCGAGGTAACTATAGTCCCGTTCCCGTTCCCGTTCCCGTGATGTTCGTCGCCCTCATGGCCGCCTTCGGCTTCTGGATGTGCTACAAGGAGAAACCGCTGCAAGCCAAGAAGATTGACAGCGAGGTAACTATAGTCCCGTTCCCGTTCCCGTTCCCGTGATGTTCGTCGCCCTCATGGCCGCCTTC
>JALPQI010015274.1:0-33511 GCA_025490895.1 Thaumatotibia leucotreta
CCTACTTTAGCACAGTAAAATGGTGAAGCTATAGGGATCGTGTTTTGCCCTTTTGGAGAGGTCGGGTCGGGACCGGTGACTCGGTCAGGTACATTACAGCGACTCACGGCCAGGTATTATTGAACTATCGTAAGAAGCGGTGAGGTGGTTGGTAAGATTCTAGCCGTAAGAAGTGTAACTATAAACTCAAAGATTGCCCGTTCAAACAGCTGCTTATACCACAAAGTTTTTCGGAGCCTATATACGAAATAATTGTTATCATTTGAATTTTACCAATGCTTTTCACTGAAGAAAAATATCGTAGGGGAGCCGGAGTAATCTCAAATGTTTGCTTCCAGGCTAGGCTTGAAAGGGCAAATGGCTGCTGATTTCATAGAAACTAGTGCCATGACCCATGACACATTCTAGGAATCAATGCCAAACAAACCCCAGGCGTCCTGAACCATGTCTACGTGATAGTTACCTAATGGCAAAATGTTAAGAAGATGATATTGATTACTTACTGTATGATACAAAGTATTGAAGCTAAGCTACCCTTGTGTACCCTAGACAACAATCTGATTATCTCAAATTCTTGTGAAACAAATCAAATTATTTTATTGAATATTTTGATTTGTGTTTTTAAGTAGTATATTTGAGTAGTAGTATAAATATTTTTTTTTTTAACAAAGCAATAGCGCTGAAATCAAAGTCGGACACTATCCTAAAGATACTCTTAAACGTCAAATGTTATGGGATCTAGTACCTATAAATTTTAGTGTTATTTCAATATGCTCAAGTCACTGCCTAGGATGATGTAGAGTCTTCGTGAACTTCGTGATCGAGTTACAGTAGGACCTACTGGTTCACTCTGCTATAATTCCCTTCTTTTTTATCATTTTCTTAATTGTATAACTAAGAATGTAGAGCTATTTAAGACCCAAAAAATAGTGAGGGTCAGCCCAACTTGCTCTCATTTTTATTTCATACTTTTAGAGACTGAAAAATCCTAGTCACTTTATCCGACCCAACCTCAACTCTAAATATCACAATAAATTATTGAATGAATAAAATATTAAACGAGGCTTATCATTTTCATGGAATTCGTATTTAAAATTTATTAAGACATTTTCCTAGCTGTGAAAATATGACTGTATTTAATAAATGTATTACGGAAATGGAGGCAAAACGATATTTGCTGGCAAACATTAGAGCAGGTGTTCACACAACATCCACGAACAAACATCTACTCCTATTAGAAGCTAAAGCTGGGGTTTTAGGTCTTCGCACAGCAAAATAGAATCACGTTTTTAAAATAAACTCATGCGAATTGTTAGCTATTATCTACGAGTAATGATAGGTTTATCCCACTTTATAAAAAAATATGATGGTGTATCGTATCCGTATTAGCCTACGATCATTATTTATTAAATTAAAATTGGTTTTCTTCTACATCGGAAAGAAACTTATGAGCTCAGTTTAAAAAAGCTACCGTTGAAATAGACAAGTGATGCAAAGGTGCTGGTTTATCAAACATAAAATATTAAATAAAGCGACTCCCTCCAAAATCCCAATGCACATAAGTTTCTGTAGTAGATAATTATGTTTACATAATCTGCTACCACTTGTCTATCATTGTCTATTTTTCTGTGTTTAATTCAATAAATTCTAGCTAAATCTTGTCCGCGTATTTCAAATATATTTCATCCTCCAGCGATTCAATCAGACAACACGATGCTCATTCTCAACAGGTAAGCCAGATGACCGTCTGGCCGGCTTTAAGGCGGCCAAATTCGAATCGGCTTACTCGAACAGAAATTACATGTCCAACGCTGCACAACAATGAAATCCCCCGGAGAATCCGCCTTCACCCGACATGTACTATAAGCTATAAGTATACTATGTATTCCTTATTTATGTTACTTACGGTGAAAATTGTACACCGCTTACTGGAAGTTGCTGATAATAAAAAGTACCTACGTAGTACTTTTTCATACATACATATATTACATATAGATACTTATATACATATACAGCCATGACCAAGAAACAAATATTTGTGATAAATAAATACACAAATAATGCCCTCGCCGGGATTCGAACCCGGAACCTCCAGCTTCGTAGGCAGGGTCACTACCAACTAGGCTACGGAGGCTGACAAATTCGCGGTAAGGCCGCAGAGCGCTTAGACAAGTTACCAATAGCTAACGCTTAATCGTCAATCGTAAACGAAAGCCAGCTGTCTTTGTCGCACTAATACGAAAGAGTGACAGAGAGGGAAAACTACGATACGTTACTAAGCGTTAACAATTGGCAAGTTAGCATCCAGGCCTTTATTGTCATGGCATTCGAGTGTATGCTCAGATATTTTTGAGCATCTTCGATGTATTTAATGACAACAGGATGCATAGCCAAGTTGCCAATCGCCAACGCTTAGTAGCCTATCGTAGTTTTCCCTCTGTCACTCTTTCATATTAGTGTGACAAAGACAGTTAGCCTTTCGTTTACGATTGACGATTAAGCGTTAGCGATTGGCAAGTTGCCTAAGCATAAGCAGCCTGTACCTACTATTTACTGCGTTAATTTATCTCATATATATGACACGTATTCCTATTTACATACGGATGAATTGATAAACGAGTTATGTGTTAAACTTTAGGGAGTTGGCAAATGGCACCTATTTGTAAACATGTTCAATTTAGCATCCGCCGTGATTAACGGAAGTTCAGTCAGTTCAGTGTCGAGCAGATAGCGGTTGAATCGCACGATTCTCCTGTAATCTACCTTCTATGCAAACCGAACTAATACTATTTGAATTACAAATCTCCATTAGGCTCCATTTACATAAAATATAACTCATCATCAGTCGATAATTTGTGCAAGTTGCTAATACCTTTGGTTGTTATACTTGCCAATATTTTATGGCATTTTACGATACATCAAAACATTAAATTAACTTTATAGAGGATGTTTTAATTTCCGTTACTTTTAAGGGAACCTTATTTACATCAAATATGCTCGGTAATTAATTTATCTAAGAAAATAGTGTTTTAACTGTCAATGTTATTGGTTTATTCAAAAACTAAGTAAATACTGAACAAGTGTACTATGTAACCTTAATTACATCCTATCCTAATGTTAGGTACTTATTTAGACATGTGCCGTCAGCCACTTGAAATTAACTTTTATGTTATTCTCAAGGTTCTCTTACACTTACCATTTTATTTATTATGCATGGAAACGAATATTTAGTTTTTCGATTTTTATAAGAACATCGGTTCTTGATGGTACAGGCAGGGGCATAAATATATATACAATTTTAGACCTTATGCTCCAGACATAAGTAAAAAATTGTATACATATTTTTACACTTTACTGTACCAGGTAGCTCCAATTAACGTACCTGCTTGTTAAATTTAAGGGAAATAAAAAAAACACGCTGTATAGACAATAAGGAAAAAATGTAACTTTACAGAGTTATAAACATAACGTCGATATAAATTAATAAGCAGATAGGATTTATTTATTTAACAAACAACACATTTTACCTTAAATATTTATAATACCTACGTATTTTTCTTTTACTCAAATAGATTTATTTATTTATAAGCGACAAAAATATACAAAATTAAAACTATAATATTATCAAACTACACTATAAATAAATATATACTAAACTAAATCTAAATCTAAAAACGGCCCCCGCGGCATGGTACCAAAGATGCTGGCAGCATTACCCCGCTGGATCGCGAGGCTGATCTGTTGAGCGAGGTAGCTGCCAGCTCTTGGGTCACCTGTGGTATCTTTGAGTCTCTTTGAAAGTTGTTTAAAGAGACTATATCTAGTACTCGTAGTTCCGACCATCGTTTAAAACGCAGTGAACGATAAATCCCAAAAATACCGGGGCTTGTTGCTAGTATGATACTAAGTTTCATTGGAAGTATTATGCAGTTACTTGTATTGTCAACTACCCGCTACGGTCTTTGTGTAACTGACAGTGAGTGTACTGACAAGTACAGTCAAGTGCAAAAATAAGTATTGAAAGAATCCGCTCATAAATATGTTACGACGTTATTATTACACAGAGTAAGAGTGCACTGGGACATATTTTTGAACATTTTTGTGTACACCTTATTTTGGTTTTGACTGTGCACAGGCAGCGTTGCCTCAGTCTCGTGGCTAGGGTTGTCACCCTTTCTGCATCTATTCCTAACGTGTAGTATAGAATGTTAGGAAATCTTTGATAATTAAAAAGTGCGGAGTGGCATCTCCTATCATGAATACCGCTTTCAAGAGCGTAATACGTAATGAAGAGTCAGTTCAAAGAAAACCGTAAACAGGATTTCTAATGTAGAACATGGCCTGAGTGAGATTGCACTACACGTGTTCTATTACGTGTATTGTTACGATACACTCGTGCAGTGTTGTTTGTGTTCACTCGTTAAGGTGGATTTACACCATGAGCGAATGCTCATTCTATCTTCTACTTTACAAAATCAACGAATTTCGACGCATTATGTTTTGTGTATCGAACGAATTTCGTAGAGTGGGGATAGAACGAGCATTCGCTCGTTTGGGGTAAATCCGCTTTTAACAGTGGCACAGATTCAGTTAAGACCGTCAAACGTTGCGACGCGGTATAAATAAAGGATACAATAATATATGAATCATAAGATTCATAAGAAACAACATCTTACGATGCTCATGACGCCTACTCTACATATATCTTTTTCTTCACGATCGAAATAATTGCAAATTATATTATAAATATTGCGAAATAAATGACCATCGTTTTGTCTTTAATTTTAAAATATTCGTCGGGTCTTGTTATTTTTATGGGTAACTTAGGTCAAATCTGTAGACCAGGTATGTATATCAGAGTCTGTATGAGATACCTGTACCTGTAAGTTAAGATAACAAAACTACTGATACCATTATTTTGCTCTTATAATAACTAACGGCAACAGGTAGACGTTCGAAATATTCTCAGAATGCTCCGGAATCCTTCATGCTCGAATCGAATCGCCACTCGCTATTTTTATATTCCGCACTGGCTTTTTATTACGTATGTACTCGTAGAAGGATACTGGAACATATATATATATCAATTTCTGTGTAATCTAGACAGCCTAGCCGACACACTAGCTGGTCTACACTTGCGGTCAATGAATACGGGTCAGGTGTAATTTTTCTTAGGAAATACTGCAAATTTTACAGGATAGGTCCTTTTTACATTAGATTTTTTTGTTAGTTTCCTTATTAAAATTAATCATGTAAGATAATCAAAATGGGTGGTTAGATCGATTTCTGCAGACAATATTTTTGGAGTGCTTAAAACAAACAGCCAAAAGTTTATGCAAAATGGGGCTTGATTGTGATCTGTTTTTTTGTACATTCAAGGAGTTACATGACGATAAAATTAGATGTTTTTTAGATGCGATGGTAAAATCAAGCAAATTCCAATACAACCGGATACTAAAATGGTGTTTACAGTATTTGTTATGAAAAATTATTCCCGAGCGCGACCCGTATTATTTTCCTGAGAGTGTATTCTAAAAACACAAATAAATAAATTAATAATAAATAAATATATATCTTGGGATATCTTACACAAATCGACCTAGTCCCACGGTAAGCTCAATTAAGGCTTGTGATATGCGTATCAGGCAAGGATATATTTAATAGATAGTTACATATAGATATTTAAATACATAGACAGCCATGACCAAGGAACAAATATTTGTGATAAATAAATACACAAATAATTCCCTCGCCGGGATTCGAATCCGGAAACTCCAGCCTCGTAGGCAGGGTCACTACCAACTAGGCTACAGAGGCAGACAAAATACACGCATTTCCCAGAGATAGAACTTAGCTAACTATTATCGATTGTTTGCCCACGAAAGCCTAATATTATCGAAGTCGTAACGAGATCCACGTTCCTTGTTTAAACATAAGCACCTATTTTGCAGTTGGCTTTTAAAGGATAACCATCTTAGAATCAACCTTAACGTTACCAATTTCCAATAACATTATCGTCTAGTGCCAATATTGTTTGCAGAGCATGGCGAAAGTGATTTCGGTTGTTCTCCCGCTAAATGGAATCCCGGATAAACTGAATGGAAGTTTTCGTTATCTAAACCCGAACATCCCCCTCAAAAGGCTGTGACTTCAAAGAGATTCTAGTAGCAATGTCGCGGCACTTCCCACTTAAGATTCGACCCGTATACTCGACGGAATCTTAATGACAGAAGGTTTACATAATATAATGTAATACTTAATACATGGCGGAAGTTTAGATAAAGCAACAAATTTCTGTTATGATTATACCTAATATAATAATAATAATTACGTGTTATGTTATTTTACATATTGTTCAATACCTTGATATTCGATATATTTACTAAATAAATCGCCAAAAGATTAAAAAACACTGAAACATTATTTAAAACGAACCTATCTAAAGACAATACAAATTATGTTTCCGAAGATAATATCATACTACCTATATGTAAATATTAACTATGTTTATACTTTTGTAATTTTTACTTGGTTTTTCTTGTATTTTTTTACTTGTTTGTACCTTTTAAGGCACCTAAACAATGTCAGTAGTACCCCGCACCTCCACCAATTGTGGAAAGACTTCAGCGATCAATCAAACAATTGGTCTTCCTCGATAGTACTTTTATATTAATCTTTTTCTTTTTTATATAGCAATACAATTAAAGATCTTTACATGAAGCCTGCCGACTTTTAACTGAACCCCTATCTAGATTATTCTACATGACAGAGACGCAAGAGATGCCAGCCCCCTTCGTCATGTGAAATAGACTGTAAAGGTTTAATAGGTACCTTTACAGTACTAAGTACAATGGTGAAGTCAGAAGACACTTCAACATGATTTCGGGCACAAGCTTCTTGGTAATTATACATAACTACGACTGTCTAACATCCTGAAGTAATTAGATATTACTAAGTATACATAACATAAACATATTATTATTGCCAAAAACGAACATGGAAATGTACAGGAATAGTCCTCATTATAAATGTATAATCATCATGAATAAAATTCCCGATTATATAAAGTTAGACCCCAAATTTATATCATTTAAAAATAAATTAATTAAATTCCTTCTTGATAAATGTTATTACTCTGTGAATGATTTTTTAAATGACAGTAATGTATAGCCTATTATTATTATTATTCAGTATTTTTCAAATGACATAATAAATTAATTATATATACCGTAAATTAATAATAATTGTATTTTTTGTGATACTTAGCTTTAAGAAATATTGTATACCCTTACAGGGTGTCATGGTCTGACTTACTTTTATATGTATAACATCTTAAGAAATGTACATGACTTTACAACGAATAAATTGAATTGAATTGAATATATTTAACATACGCGTTGAAACCTGAAAATTATTAGACAGCAAGCATTAGTCGGAGTGCGGTCAGTAATTAAAAGTTAGCATTCACGTTCAACTTTAGCCGGTAAAAAGGCCGAGTAATGCCAGGGCAGGTGCAGCAGCGGATTACGAGCGCGAGACTAAGCCCCAGAGACGCATATTTAACCACAATACTCATACTCACTCGATTAAAGCCTTCATTAATAATGATTACACGAGCTCCATACAATACAATTGCGTATTCAGTGCATAAAGCCGTTTGTTTCAGATACGTTACTGACGTCTAATTTTGTTTAAGTATTAACATTTTGCACGGAAAATAATATAAGTTTTGGGTGTTTCTATGCGATTTTTTTACGCGTTTTTATTGTTCATCCGTTTTATAAAAGCAAAAGAGACTATTATGCCAGAATAGCAGACAAACATGCGTCTGCTACAAGATAACCGAAAATTACTCCACATTTTTTACGCAGTTCGTCAATAATTTGGGAATGGTAATGACTTGATATTGATGCGACAGAATAATCGCATAGAACTACCCTTTTGCTCATGAAAAAAGATAGGCGAGTTTGGGCGTGCCTCAACCTCTTATAATGATTTTTGCTAATAACAAGATCAATGAAGAGGAACTAGACCCTTAATAACGGAATGGCTAACCCAAATAGATTGAAAGCCTTTGTATTGAATGTTACCACAAATAAATATATTTTCTCGTATTGCTATTTTAAGTAACCTAGCCAAGTAAACGAAGAAAGATAATATTATCAATTATGAAGACCTTCGTAGCACGGAGAAGATAAAATTTTATTCAGTAGCTGGTAAGCTAGTTCGCTAGATTGATTGGTACGTCTAACAGATACAACAGGTGCAGCAGAGAGAGTAAAACCAAGAGCGGTAAAAATATTTACCCGACGCACGGAGCATTGGTTTTGTTACAATAAAATTAAGACACAACTCGAGATGTCCTGATTTTGATAGTAGAGGTCCCATCTTCAACTTTATGTTCATACTACATACACTCGCAGTCAATAAATACGGGTTTCTAACGTGTATTTTTTTAATTTTAAATACTGCAAACGGGCTTATTTCAATGATGGTTTTTAAATATTTCCAGGATCGAAAGAATCCTTTTTAAAATTAGAGTATATTGTAATTAGATGTTGTTTGGATGCGACAGTAAAATCAAGGAAATTCCAAAACGTCACGTCATCACGTCATCAGCCTATCACAGTCCACTGCTGGCCTCTCCTATTAACTATGCGTATAAGACGCATTAGGAGGTAAATGCCCATAATCGCCACGCTGGGCAAGCGGATTGGCGATCGCAGTAATGTGTCCACTATGATGACGCTGCTGCCCATCATCAATCTTTTATCAAACAATGGTCAGTGACACTTCAATCCCTTAGTCGACTCTTACGACACCCGCAGGAGGAGTTGGGGTGGTGACAAATGTATTCTTACAGCCGTTACCACACGGCTAAATTCCAAAACAATCGGATATTAAATTGGATTCCACTTATCCTGTAAACATTTTAAAAAATCTATTTGAAATTAGCAGGTTTACAGTATTTTCTATGAAAAATTGTACCTGATACGTATTCGTTAACCGAGAGTATATTTGATGTTTAAAGACCATAAAAACACTGCGTTGTGGTGAAGATCCAATTTTGTCCTGAATCTACGTAATTTATAGGAAAACGATTTTATGTTTAATTTTGATACTAATGCGAAAAGCACGAAGTTTTAATCGACACGTGTTACGAATTTTCTTTTCGAAAATGTAATACTTTTTTCAGTTCGCCGAAGTTTCAGACTGACGTAAACTGAACCACTTCTCGGCGAGAAGTCCTCGCACTAGCACGTAAAAATCACCATATATGTACTGAACAATATATTCCATAGGTCCGAAGCACTCCAAAGAAAAAAATAGATTCCTTACCTGACAGGATACCATTTAAATTCATTAATTACCATTTTCGGAGCCACAGGAACAGGACATTTATTATAATAAAATTACTAGTGTTAAGAGTAAGTAATAAGTCAATTTTCAAGATATTGGCTACAACAAGACAGGCAAATGGCGGCGGGAACGCATGGGACGGTCCTTGCAAATAGAATTAATTAAGTATGCACGTCGTGTGGAGACCGGCAACACGTTAACGGAGACAGGACCTACCTCGCCACAACTTCTTACTAAGTAGACTACGACATGTTAACTCCACTATCCTTTGGAACACGGACAAAGGAATGAATAGTGACAAACGTGTATCGCAAGATTGAAGCAAAGGTGGACGGGATGTGGTAACTGAATATGCATTTGAACATTGCAACCAAAGTTTAAGTGCAAAGTGTGTAGTGTCTTGAATTATAAATATTGGATGTCATTTTATCAAAGCTAGAACATTGACATTACTTATTCAGCATTTTATTTCACATTTCAATAACTATTTAATCTTATTTTAAAGAGTAATAATAAGATTAGGTGAAACGTAAAACAAAAACGAACGCCTCACCCGGTGGGCTGCGAACACTCCCCATGACAATGAAAAGAGTAAGTTTCATTATAGACACACCTACATAATTTATTATCTTACGATTATTAACCTATGTGTAGATAAATGTTAAATAAATTCTCGTTTACATACATAGGAATGAACACCAATTAGAACAAACACATATTATAAACGTCCGATATACGAGTTGAAATGCATTTGAAACTATTCGTTTTGTCATTTTGATTGCTTTTCGCGCAATCTGAGTTTCAATTTCCGAGAGATTTTTGTTATCAGTTTTTTTTCAGTTGATTACTTTCACAATATACCTAGGTATAAAGAATACAATGCGGATTTAATTCCTAATAGTCTCGTCCAAACCATCGTTCCAAACAGAAACAAATAATTATATTATGTGGAAAATTACACCGTGCATTCTTTAGGATTTCTACTACAAATGATGGCAGAAAAAATAACGTTCTAGAAAAATTCAAGAGGTACTGCGCTAGACCGTTAATTCTCGTCCCTCGGCTATCCTTGAAAGTCAACGCGAGATAATAGTAGTTTGAGTTATAGAGCCGTTTAGCGTGAGATATTATGCCCATTACACACAACATCAATATTTGCTATCGACACGGAGTATTGACAGATCCTCTAACAAAATACTTGGCGTTGAGTAACCACAGTTGTGAGCAGTATTGGAACACTGGAATACCTCTTCAACCTGTTGGTAATGTGTTTTATACTGAACTGAAACTTGGATCTTTTTTGTATACATTTTTACACAATGCAGGGTCTTATGATGGTTCGATGTTTATGTTTTATCATGACATATTGTGTCACTTTCATACTAACATATTAGTTAGAATATGACAGAATCGACAACAAACGATAAAAACGAAACCATCATATTTAAGCTTACAGTCTGTAGGTATACTTAAACGTATGTAAATAGATAACATGAGTGCATATTTATATAGCTTATTTTGTAATACCTTTAAAGCCTCTGAAATAAAAATTTTAAATACCTATTTTGTAAATTTATGTAATATGCGATAAGATAAACCCCTGTCCTAAATTTAAATTTCGAACGATCAGGTTAAGGAAATTACCCGTCGAGATTTCCTTAAGCGTCGTTATTGATCAAAACTCATTTAATAAAATATAATCAAGCTGGTTTAATAAGTCATAACTTGAAACGAAATACGTAATAAGAATGCTCAGGATTTTGCTGATTTAATAGAGAAGTGTACTAAACGCCGTTTCAGATTATAATAAACGCATCGGTATCAAACATTCATTACCTACCTGATGTATACGCTTTACCTACTACTTTATAGTCTGCGAGATCTGAGAATGAACTTTTGCCAGTTATAGTAATCCTTATTAATATGGCAATTTACTCGATAATTTCTATAGCCTTACCGTCATACAAATAAGAGTAATTTCATAACTATAATAATGTTCATTGGAAATCAACAACTGCCTGTAAACCCTAGCAACCTAAGTAGTGACATTTAGCTGCTTTGCGACAAAACCGTGATAGGTATCTCAGTAACAACAATTTCCTGATGTATCACTGTCGCAAAGCGGCGATTTGATCGAGTTTATAAAGAAAGGGACACCCTTATTAATATAACTTTATAATAACCTTAATTACGAATCTCATTAACAGGTTGGCCGGCGCCACAGCGACGCTTCAATAAATAGACACAGCTGCAATCCGTGGGGTGGGCGAACTGCCCTAATACTTTCACTGAGACTATTGCCCTTTCCCGCTTTTGTTTGCGTGCCAAATGTTTACGGCGCCTTGCGGAAACCCGATGAGTGTGTAGGGTTGCTGAATACTAAAATGTCTAGGCAACTCTGCCAAGATAAAAATGTAGCTCCGGCGTTATGTTTATGCTTTGTGTTGTAGATCACATCATCATCCTATTTCAGTTCACTAGACTTAGGCCTCTCATATTACTCTTATTAGGTATCTATGCGTCCATGCGTAATATGCGCATAGATACATAAGGGGGTTGGCAATCGCAGTAGTCTGTTCACTATGATGAGGCTGTTGACAATCATGCGGCCCTTGTTTAGTACATATTATATTAAAATTTCGCTAAAATAAGTAAAAAAGTAGGTATAATTGCATAATTATACCTAGTTGGTATTGCCACAATTTAAAATCAATACGTATAGCATCTATTTATGTAGGCACTTCCATTTCATGAATTTCATAATATATAATATATGTTGATGTTTTACATAAGTTATAGTACACGTATAATGAAATGCATATCACAGTTGAAATTACAAAATAAAAAAAAACTCGGTTTCCCTAGTAATTAATTGGGACGAGCTTTAAATTATTACCATCGGCGAAGTTGATTGTTATTTAAATATGCGGGTGGCGGTTTTAAGGTAATTATAGCTGGAATTGTAATAACCAATGACAGTAGTTTAAGTAAATAAGTAATCGTTTCATAAAAGTGGCAGTTTTTGTAAATTACTCTAGGACCCGTCCCGCATGATTTTGACACTTATGTTATTAAACTAGCTTTTGCCCGCGGCTTCGCACGCGTAGATTTTGGACTTCTATGAAAAAAAATGTTTTGAACCGACTTCAAAAAAGAAGGAGGTTATCATTTCGATTGTATGTAGTTATATATAATGCATGTTACACGGTTTCCTGCAAATAATGAATCCTATTTTGTTTTTTTTTTCTCAGGAGATTCAAAAGTGGCCGAAATAAGTTTAATATTTGTGATATTTTTTTGGGTTTCGCCTTGACTTGTTGGCAATCATTTAATCGAATGTTGTTTCAAAGACGGTTCAAGTATTTTCATTTCATCGACAAGTCATTCTGTCGAAGAATGGTTTTTAGTAAATTTAGATCAGGGAATTTTGAATGGTGCTTGAGGTTTTCCTTTACGGGTTCTTATTTTAGTTTGGTTTAAATTTAGTAATATTTATTCCGCAGTTCTAAACTAACCCTGAAACTACTTTGATAGCTGTTCGCTTATGTGTGGGGTCACAGTTGTAACCTAACTTAAACATATTTTAATAGCCGTTCGTTTCTATGTGGGGTCGCACTGGTCCCAGTTCTAACCAAACCTAAACCTACTTTGATAGCCGTTTGCTTTTGTGTGGGGTCGCAGTTCTAACCTAAACTAAACCTACTTTGATAGCCGTTTGCTTATGTGTGGGGTTGCAGTTCTAACCTAACCTAAACCTATTTGAATAACCGTTCATTTCTGCGTGGAATCGCAATGGTCGCAGTTTTAACCTAACCTTAAACTACTTTGATAGCCGTTTGCTTATGTGTGGGGTCGCACTTCTAACCTAACCTAAACCTACTTTAATAGCCGTTAGTTTCTGTGTGGGGTTGGAGTTCAAACATAACATAAACCTACTTTCAAAGCCGTTCGTTGCTGTGTGGGGTAACTATTCAAACCTAACCTGAACCTCCTTCGATAGTCGTTCGTTTCTGTGTGGAGTCGCATTTCTAATTTAACCCAAAACCTACTTTGATAGCCGTTCGTTTCTGTGTGGGGTCGCAGTTCTAACCTTTCCTAAACCTAAGTAGAATCTTACCTTATTACATTCTGTTTGAAGTCTGTTTCATTGAACAGCATATTAGTATGACATAATTAAATACTTAATTGCAAATACATTACACGAATTAGAAAGCTGAATTTACAGCGAGGCGGCCGGCCCGCGTACCCGCGCTGCTTATACATATACTGTCCGCGAGCTGTCAAACAAACATTTGAAATTCGTTCGCTTTGAATCATAATGTCGCTATGCAAAATTGTAGATATTTTTAACGAACAAATAAATAAATATGGTTTTGTCTAGACTTAAAAAATAAAACCTCACAATGACCTTTTATGTAGCAAACTGCATTACTTACCAAAATTTAATATTAAAAGTATCTACGTATTCATCGTACCTATGTTACTTGTATATAACATGGTATGTAGATAAGTACCTACATCTTCATTGGCAAGAACACTTTTATGAAGTTTTGAATTAAATAGCCCAACGAATTTGGTTCCTTCATACAAACTTTAACCTTCCATTTAACCCCTATAGGGAATGAATTTTTAAAAAACCTGAAACACGTGTTTACTTATTTATTGTTAAAAACATCCATGTGAAGTTTCGAATAAAATAGCCCAACTAATCTTATTTCCCCACACAAACTTTAACCCTCCATTTAACCCCCATAGGGAATGAATTTTCAAAAAACCTGAAATACGTGTTTACTTATTTATTGTTAGCAACATTCCTGTGAAGTTTCGAATAAAATAGCTCAACTAATCTTATTTCCCCATACAAACTTTAACCCTCCATTTAACCCCTTTAAAGGATGAATTTTCAAAAAACCTGAAACACGTGTTTACTTATTTATTATTAAAAACATTCCTGTGAAGTTTCGAATAAAATAGCTCAACTAATCTTATTTCCCCATACAAACTTTAAACCTCCATTTAATGGGATATGGGGAATGAATTTACAAAAAACCTGAAATACCTACGTGTTTACTTATTTATTGTTTAAAACATTCATGTGAAGTTTCGAATAAAATAGCCCAACCAATCTTATTTCCCCATACAAACTTTAACCCTCCATTTAACCCCTTTATGGGATGAATTTTCAAAAAACCTGAAAAGTGTGTTTACTTATTTATTATTAAAAACATTCCTGTGAAGTTTCGAATAAAATAGCCCAACTAATCTTATTTCCCCACACAAACTTTAACCCTCCATTTAACCCCCATAGGGAATGAATTTTGAAAAAACCTGAAATACGTGTTTACTTATTTATTGTTAAAAACATTCATGTGAAGTTTCGAATAAAATAGCCCAACTAATCTTGTTTCCCCATACAAACTTTAACCCTCCATTTAACCCCTTTAAGGGATGAATTTTCAAAAAACCTGAAACACGTGTTTACTTATTTATTATTAAAAACATTCCTGTGAAGTTTCGA
Organism: Thaumatotibia leucotreta; assembly: GCA_025490895.1. Taxonomy (NCBI): domain Eukaryota; kingdom Metazoa; phylum Arthropoda; class Insecta; order Lepidoptera; family Tortricidae; genus Thaumatotibia; species Thaumatotibia leucotreta. The sequence goes on from JALPQI010015274.1 coordinate 14,879, forward strand.
ATAAAATAGCTCAACTAATCTTATTTCCCCATACAAACTTTAACCCCCCATTTAACCCCTTTACGGGATGAATTTTCAAAAATCCGTTCTTAGTGCGCCTCTAAACATTATAAAGAATGTACATGCCAAGTTTGAACTCTCTAGGACCAGCGGTTTGGGCTGTGCGTTGATTTAAGTCAGTCAGTCAGTCAGTCAGTCAGTCAGTCAGTCAGTCAGTCAGTCAGTCAGTCAGTCAGGACATTGCCGTTTATATATATAGAAGATAGATACCGTTATTTTGATGTAACGTTCTCGGATGTGGTGTCGTTAAACATATTTAACAGTCCTTGAATTGGTTAAACATAGGTATTTATTTTATAATAGCAGACGACAAAATCATAACGAATTTTATATTCAGTCATGGTCAATCGATTTATTTGTTCGAGTAAACCTAGCGACAGGAGCTTTTGTAATTATTATTGATCTTTTTTTTTCAATGTAAATTTAATGACAAAGTTTTTGATATTTAATATTTTAGTAATGATTGTTTATAATTGATTTTGAGTAGGTATGCGTTACCGCGATCTGCTTAACACGATGAACCAATCAAGTTTTGATAAACACAAACACTCAACCGACAATGCGAACAAATTCATGGTAATACCAGATAGTCTTCAAGTCAGCCCCTTGAATATGAATCGGGCTCTTTCCAAGTAAGATAACCAGTATCCTTACCACGAGTTGAGGGCGACAGCCAACTGTATGGACTGCGCAACTTTCGATCACTCCTGCTCGCACAAACATGCGAGTACGAGCAGGATGCACAGAAAGTAAAGTACGTAAATGTTAGCGTTTCTTCACGCGGCCAGCTCGTGGTAAGGACATAGAAGTAAACAATGCATTGTCTTCCAGCCAGCGGCGATTGCGAACCGCGATAGTTTGCCTCCTAGAATGGAAAGTCTCAACAACACAAACACCGCTAGTACTTACGCCATTATTCGATACGTAGGTAGATACGTAAAACATGGCGAGCCCTTCTAATTAGGGAGCGCAATAGCGCCACAACCTGCCCTGCATGCGATTACACGAGGAAAACCACAAATGGTATAGTATTTGGAACAATAGCCCCTGCAATAATGTACCCTCTGCTTACGACAGTTTTAGGCATTGTGAAATTAGAACAATATCCGTTTTCAGGGAGAATATGAAATGCACGGGGCGTATGATTCAGGAAGGCGATATGGAAAGCGACACGAAATCCCTTATTTCGAATGTACTCAATGAGATTGTATCGACAAAGTTTTTGACCTGTACCCGTGACCTCTCTAGTTTCGTAGTGAATGTTCATTTGCCATCAGTTTTAACGGAAATGTTAGTAGACATATTGTCAATATCAGCTTAAATATACTGGTGCTCAATTATTTGATTTGTTATCCCTTAGCTTAACATAAGCCAGCTTAACAACAGTAATAAATCCTAATGTTTCCAATTATTGCTTAATCTCACACTGTCAACATTAATCAAATTCGACAATTTGAAATTGTCGAACGGTTAGAGTGATTGGTCAAAGTATATTACGCGACGTATTAAATACATACAAATGTAGTGTTGCGAAAATTGTTAGCAAAACGATGTTCCGTCGTAACATCATCATTATATTATGTATGTGACATACATAAAAGGCAGAAATATCTTTATTTTTTCAAGAATATGAATTGAATCACTTCACATGATTAGAAATATTTTATATTCTAGACATAGGCGCTATACTACTGAAATACATATAAGAAGATAAAACTATTCTCTATCTCAAAATAGCGATTTGAATATATTAAATGTTTTAGAGAAAAGTTTCAAACAAAATAGTTTTAATGGAAAAATTTAGATCGCTTAATCGAACGTCGAAAGAGCGCATTAAAAGTTTGCTTAGTGAAAATTCTGAACTTGTTTAGTAAACCATTGGTAACTCCCCAAACTCTCGGAACTTTAATAAAATATGGAGTAGTAAGTTCACAGGAGCCTAATCCGTTAACTTCCTTTTACACTTAACCGAGAGAAAATCTAATAATAAACCTCCCTTTGAAGTAACCTCGTCGACGTCCAAGGGTTAGACGTTCCTGAACGGAGTTGCTGTGGTACTCCTGCATAATGTTTTTAAAACAGGTTGAGGGACACTCACAAATCACCATAAAATTATAGGAGCGGACTTTTGTGCGAGTTTGTCGAATTTATAGCGACATGAAAACCGTAAAACCAAAAAGTACACTAATTTATTCGGAGCACACGAAAATTCTTTGGAGTTGCTTTCCTTCTACACGGGTTTATACCGCCAGGGCGTAACAGATGGCAATGGGAAAATAATGCTCTGCAGTTTTCAGATTGACTTGCGAGTTTGTTCTGTGATTTTAATTAAGCTAGATTGTTCCTTTGAGAATTTTTGTGCATATTACCTTAGTATGTAGTTCAAATTTCATAAAATAAACTTTTACACTGTTTGCGAGCAACGTTCATTTGTATTTACCTAAGGATGTTTCCTCTCCCATGGGGATAAAACTTTTCAGTAAGTTTAGTCCGATACCATACTTACGCACTAGTGCGAGAAGTGGTTAATTTCTTGTCAGGTCAAAACTTCGGAGAGCCATCGGTACTGAAAAATGTCGTATAATAATTATGTTGTATTTGATTAATAGTTTTCATTTTTTTATACATATATAATATAAGAATGAAGAGCCACAACAAATTTTAGTTAGAAATAACTAAGCGAGAATATTTTGTAGACGAGTAAAATACTAAACTTATGTAGCAAAGTTCGTCTGCTGTATTTATTTTGACCATAGTCAGTACCAACGCCATCACAGTTTTGAATTTGACTGATGTAATACGAATATGCGCATATTAAGCATTGACAGTGCTTCCCTACGCAAACTAGAATCAAGTTACCATTTCTCACTTGGCGCCGTCGACACATCAACAAGCAAATATTTGTGCAAGTCACGAGTCACTTTGATAAAGCAGAGGTGCAGGCCAGGGCGGGCATTAAACAAACATCACCTTAATGCAAGTTACGTACAAAATGTAATTTAATGCACAGAAAGCTCACTGAGTCACGACGTCCATTATGTGTAGTGTAGACAGATATAGACAGCAAGCCGCGTGGAATAGGGTAACGGCCCCAGTGGTCAGCCAGGAACCAGTAGTCGGCCTTTTCAGTCGTTTTTTGGTCGGGAATTGGACGGTTATTCGAATAAACAAATCGCGAGTACTCAAATAAAAGCTCTGATTCCCAATTTGTTGATACGTAGCGCGGCAAGTGCAGTGAGGGATCGGGGGAAGCAATAAATTCGTTCTTACAAGTGGTGTTCGTCGACGAGAGCGGTAGTGTCATGTCCGCCATATTTTTGACTGCACGTGGTGTTCACTTAAAAGGGAAGAAAACTATATATTGATGTTAAAAGTTATTGATTTCTGTAAATGTTTCGTTTATTTATTAGTTTATCTATTCAATTACTCCGTATTTGTGTGGAAATATCATGATCTAACTAATAAATTGAGGGGCTGACTACTGGATACCTAGTTTTCAACAAAGTATCTAGTGCTCAGCCACCGGGGGCTGACCTTTGGGTTCTTCATTTAATATTTTATTTGTTATTGTTATATACTGTTACGACCGTTAAATTTAAATTTTCAAATTTAGTTAGGCATGCCCTATTCAATTTGCTATAAAACCCAGTAGTCGGCCCCATTTGATTTTATTTTTTATCACGGCTGACCACTGGATTTTGCGGATCTAGTACTCAGCCACCGATATAATATTAAGGAATATATCGATAATATATTTCTAATAATTCAAAAAATATATAATTACGTTTAAATACACAATTATAATAAAAACAAAACCAAAATCACAAAATACCATAATACCAATCTAAACTTATAACTAAAGAACCTTAAAGCTAAAACAATTTAAACACCAACCAGTCAAATAACCCACCCCGCAACATTCCCGGTGCAAAGGTGCCTAACAAACTAGCAGCATTTCCGCGCTGCACTGCAATAGCAAGCCTCTGCACCAGGAAGGTCGATAATTATTTACTTATAATAATATTATCTTTCTACCTACTCGTAGTAGATTTAGGTATGTATTTTATGTAACTACGTATAGGTACGTTTAATGTTGAATACTTAAGATAAAAAAATCTAGCGCCCCTAGAGTCATGAATTAGATGATGTAGCACCTATTCATTTCAAGGATTCAAAAAGAAAAAAGAAGAAGATAAAAAGAAGAAAAAAAAACTGTTATCTTACGAAAAAACAGAAATATCTTTCAACCCAACGACGCTACAAAGAAACTGTAACCAAACAAAAAAACTAAACACAAAACAAAACAAACCCAGAATGACGCTAGTAAAATCAATAAAAAGGGCACAAGAAAATAGAAAATAGATTTTTCAATTGATTTATCAGGTTTGACAGAAAATGATGCAGTTTTAACGGATATAACCCGATCAAAAACAGATAAAAGAATGTGTGATAAGAGCTGAAAAGTTACGATTCTTTCTAATGTAATGATTCTCTTTAAATCCCCAGCAAGGAGAATGTCATAGTCATAGTCACAGTATTTTTTTTAATTAAATAAAATACATTGCGTTTATTGCGATGCCAGCAGCCTCCTCAAGTACAAACATAGATACTGTGTCCAAAAAATTACTTTACTCTCATTAAACCAGCTTTGAGGACTAGTAATATAAAAAAAAAACACTAAATTATCGAAAAATAATGGAGCTGTTACATACGGTCGTATATAACAGCTCCATTATTTTTGGCTATATAAATGAACATTAGATCTATGTAGGTTTGGCTGATATTTTTATATTTAAGTTTTGAATATTTTTATATTTATTATAATTAATACTAATAGAAATAAGGGGATAATATTTACTGTGAGCTTGAAAAATATTTTTTGTTACGTATGACCAACGGGTTTCATGCCGTAATTCTTCGATTTAAAAGAGTTAAGTATAAGGAATAAGAATTATATTTAATATCTTTGATTTTCACATAGATATTGCTGATTTTGATCCCATTATGATAGTAATACACGAAGGCTGAGTACTGGGCACGAAAAGGCTGATTACTGGATTTTGACGGCTGAGTACTGGGAAATAGTGCCATTTTTTGTTTAAACTAAATTATCGGTACTTTAAGGATTCATGTTATGTTTTTTCTTATTTTGTTTTAAAACTATAATAAACAGTTGATGTAACGATGTGATCCGTTCATTTATCCGACTTATCCTGAATAAATACCGACCGTTCACATTTTAAAAAGGCGTTATAAGGCTGACTACTGGTGCTTTTACCCTATGCAGTTAAGCATATGAACTGTATTAATCCGTTAAGACGCGCTCGACTGCTTATTAGAATGGATTGACGAGGACTAGAATGTATCTTGTGTAGGACTGTTTCATCAATTAGGGTAAAGGCCAAAGGCGGGTAGGCTGCCTAACGCAGGCGTTCTTATAACGTATAAAGTATACGGAAAACAAGGAGGAAAAAAATAACCAATTAGTATACAGTGTGTGGCCTACAACCGGGGTGAAAATTTAAACGGTGCATTAATAAGCTGATCAACAATCATTTCCACATATTGTAATTAAAAAAAAAAAAAATTGTAATTTTTTGTTCATGTATTTTTCATTATTATGGGTTCATTTACTTGAATTAAAAGTTATCAATAACTTATCATTTTTGAATCATTGAAAAATGTACAATTTTTTTTTTAAAACCGTATCAAATTAGTGTAAAAATGCAAACAAAATTATTGTTATGACTTCCTACCTGGTATACTATCAAGATGTCTTGCGACTGACAAGCTACGACATCGTGATGCCAAGATCCAGTACTAAAGGTCCATAGCTTTGAATGACAATATCTCCGAACTTAACCACTTTGAAACACCGGGACCTTTACAGGATTATTGCTGATAGTCTAAGGAGTCACTCATTTCATTTTTCTCCCGTGTTAAAGACCACACACTGTATAAGCTTTATATACAGGCGCCGTCAGATATATCGAACCGGCCAGGCCCCAATTTCACCACGTTGACAAGTGCTACAATAGTAAATTTACTGTTTTCCGATCAGGGGCGTCTATAGGCTACAGTTACTGCTTACCGTCGGAAGGGCCATGTGTTTGTTTGCCACCGATAGTTAGCGGTAGCTGTAACCTACGGAGGCCTATGACGTCAGTAACAGAGATATTTTACAATTGTCGCACTAGTAATTATGATGAAATAGGAGCCAGGGTGCTCACAGATATTTACAGTAACAATAAAGTAAAGGATACGTTAGGTTTTACTTTAAACCTAGGTGCGTAATGAATTCTATCGCACTTGCACTGACATTATAATTACTATGATACTTTTAAAGTCATGGTACGGCTAAAGGGGGGCTACCGCGATCTCTTGAATACGATTCAGTTTAGGATCGGCTTGTCAATTTTTGATAGTTATTCTACGAGTATGGACCTGACACATCGCGATTTAGATTAGACCGTAAACTAAATCGCAATAGTAGATCGTTTTAGCCCCCTTGGGGAGTTACCATGATGTACTAATGGGATTCAGTGTAGGTTCAGAGACAGGGACAGAGATATGCAACTCGTATAGCCTTGTCCCTTTTCTCGACCTAAATTGAATTGGCGATAGAATGCATGCTCAGATGTCGATGATCAGGGTCGCGTTTTATAAAGTTACATTTTACAATTTCGCTGTTTGCCTCTCTAATACACGCACAATATTGGCTAGCCAGAGACGCGAACAGCAATATTGTAAATTGTAACTTTATAAAACGCGACCCTGATGTCGTCTGTACTTGTAGGCATAGATGGATATAAATATTACAACAAAATTGTTAAACTGTTTAGTACAATATTCATGGCTTGCTCTGCGCCACGCAAACGATTCAAAATGCGATTGATCGCATTTGGAATCGTTCCTGGAAGTTGAAGTAGCTAGGTGTGCCTTCATTCTCATGGCTCAGTGGTTACACTTGCGCTGCTGATCTCACTCCAATCTACTTGAGAACTTCGGTTCCGACCATTATCGCGACCAAATGGGGTTTAATGAGAGCTTCTATCTGAATCGGGCATATTGCCATACTTAGCAGCGGTTTGTGGTTGCGGCACATCGGGATAAATCGGCACCGTAAAATAGTTTCTCGTAACAAATGAAATGATTCAACTAATTTACTGCAAATATCCCTTGTTACATTTTTATATAGTATTACTTTAATTGTGTATACCTAATTGGATTGAATTCTTTAAATATGCAATCTTATATGATTTTCGATCTAGTAAACTACTTAATAGCCTTGGCCTAGCTGTGTGGTGACGGTAGTGAGAATACATTTGTCACCACTCTTCCCGCGGGTGTCGTAAGAGTCGTCGACTAAGGGATTGAGGTATCACTGACCATTCTGTGATTTGATTGATGTAGGATCAGCGTCATAATAGTGGACACATTACTATGATCGCCAATCCGTAGCAGTGGACTGATATAGGCTGATGAAGAAATTACTTAATAGAATATATTAAATAGGCCAGGGAATAATTGCTTTAGATAAACATCTAAAAATTAATAAATATGGATACAAACATGTATTCGTCTTTTTCCTTCTAACCAGTAGCTCGTTGTTTCACTTACTTACCTGATCTGACAGTAAATATGAAACCCCGCTGAAAGGGACTAAACTTTCTAACAGTTAGTAAATCAAAAGAACTGCCCCGAGTAACACTAATAATACCCAAAACGTCACCTAAAGTTGTTTTGTTGGCGTTCATTTAACGATAAAATCAAAACGCGCAACCCTCCGATAACAACGTGTGAAATTGTTTATTTCCACTCGCATTTAAGCGTTCCATTGTCACCAAATTCAAATGTAAAGAATTACATTGTGACACCCTAATCTTGATCCGAATCGTGCACAAAGCGCCGTTAAAAGTGAGTGTTAATCAGATTTAATATATTGTGTTCGCGCGGCTGGAGACTTGTATGACATTTTTTGAATCAAAGACCCGCCTATGGAGGGTAGGGTGAATTGCTTTCCGACACTATCTTGACTATTGTCAAATTAATGGTCTCGCTCGGCGATACTGTAGACGCTAGTGCAGAGTTCCATCACTTAACTTTATTTGGGACCGTTGCTAAATTCTTTGTAGGTATTTGAAATGGAGTATACTAGGTAGGTATATCCATTTTTAATCTGAATTACTAAATCCCTTCAACGCGAAGCACTTGAAATGTGGAGATGTTTTCATGTGAACTCATTTAACTTCGATCCTATCTCGCATCTCACAACTTTGAAAGTTAGATGTAAGTTGATGTTGTGTATTTTGGCACTGCAGACGAGTGCAAAGCAACGGAAAACTATTTTTCCTAACTAGTGCGGAAAAGTAAACTTTGCGCACGCTTCGCATGCGTTGATTTCTCTTTTTAAGGCACTTGTTATGAAAAAAGTCGTTCGATACACGTGTAAAAACTTCTTTGCACTTGCATCGAAATGTAGGTACTATTTTTTACTACCCAAATAACAATCAAATGAAATCAACTTGTGTACACATACAGCCACTTTTATGTTTTAGTTTTTTTTATTCATGATAATTATAACATGTAGCTATAATTTGTCCCGCTGAGTTTCTTGCAGGACAGTAAAATATAAAACTGAACTTCTCAGGTCAGTGGTATAGAATTATACTTAACCCGAGGTTATATATCACTGTCACATCATATAATATTCAACATTTGTTTTTTATGCTTATTCGAAAGTGATTGTTGCTAGGCGTAGAGCAAATAATAAGTTTCACCTTTTTGTGATAACTACCTACCTATAACAATTTTACTATTATTATTTTTAAAGTAAAGAAGTTTATATGAATAATATTATGCCTGTAACATATAACATTTACAAGTAAATCATAAGTTATAATTAAAGTAATGGATAAAATAATTCAACAAAGGATTCCAAAGTAATCATCAATAATTTTTGAAGCTTCAAGTTTGGTAGCAATTTTACAAAGTTTTCTTATATTTTCTCCTATTTCTTTTCAAATCTAAATTTTCACTCTTCACGAAGATGAAGCCGAATAACAATACTTATTGGAATTATCTAAATCGGCCGTGTACCTAGTCTAAATTTAGACAATGACTTTAGCCATTTGCAATATTAGCTCCGCTAACTGTGGAAGAAAAGTAATTTAGCAGATTAATCTTTAGAAATAAATGTATTGAGAAGATAAGGGAGTATTCTACTTTAATACCTACAAGGAGGCGGATTCGAGTAGGTAAACAAAATGTTGTCAAATTGATATGTAGATACTATATTATTATTATAATATAATAATATTGTTACTCTCGTACACAAATACGAGTATATATATGTAACTACAGTAGAATCCTGTGAAATGGCGTATGTACCTAATTACGTAACGTACTGGTACAAATGTACTTAAAGCGTTAATAGTAAACTTAGGTACCTAATCTTAGGTTATTAACAAATCAACAACAGCTTTTTTAAACATCGAATGTTATTTTTGGAGGATTCGGCCGCGAATCTCGTTCGGACATCGTTAAATTTGTATCAAGGGATAATACAACAATGGAAATGGGACTTCAAATATTGCTTTAGCTGAAATGCTACGAATTCTTTTGTGATTAAACATTCCTTTCACTGCTAAAGATAATATCATTTAGTCAAACGTAATGAAATTCTGACTTTATTGAAAGAGATGTAGATATTTTTATTTTTGGCGACCATACAATAATTGAATATTATTCTACCCGCACATCAAAACAGCCCCTCTTAGAAATGGAGAGGAGATTTTATGTTTGAGTTTCGAGAATCTTGGTATAAGTATTTGCACTACTCACTCGGGACTCGGGACCCGGAGGCACTTCCTATTTCCTCGTTGATTTTAATTCCGACGACAGCTGGGTGTTGCTATATTTCAACTCTTACACATATTATAAATTCCTTAGAAATACTTATCTTTATGTTTTATTATAGTTACCTAATAAAAAAGTGACTTTATTGATGATAGTTATTTAAAGACTAACTGAAGTGATCCTACCTAAGTGATCGAAAATACTTAATAATGGTAAATCTTTTAAATTAACGTGAATTTTGAAGCAGTAATTTTGTTCATCAATTTATGGCTAACTACGTATTGAGAATGTAATAACGACTTAAAAAAATACAATTTTCTAAACTTTGTATCAATAGTAGGTGTCAGACCAGTGTGTTTACTCGTAGATCGTCTACCGAGTTAAGATATATTATCGTTTATTAGGTGCTTAATTCAAATAATACCGTAATAAATTACAACGTTTTGTATTAGAAAGTATTTGTAATTTTGTATACAGATTAAGACACCTCAACAAAAACTCAGAGCTTAGAGTAGAAAGTCTTGCTTAGTACTAGTTAAAGAAAAGTTGTTTTAAAAAGTATAATTTTGGGAAATAGAAACAGAACATTTCAAAGTATGTAAAACACAAAAATTCAAAATATAATTTTAACTATGCCAATGTAGCAGCAAGAGGCAGAAAATTATCAAAATAAGCTATACAAAAAATTTCAAGTATTATGTAAGTAATACATTCATAGCTAAGTTACACAGACCCACACGTAATAGGATTTTAGACATTTTATGAATTATTACATAGTAGAGTCAGTTAGGGTAAACTTAAGCAGTAGGTAGGTAGTACGTATTAGTTCAAAATCATTATATGTAATTGCGTACACTTACCCAATGCGCGTAGGTACGCTTACCCCACATGACTTTAGTAGCATTATTCAAAATTACCTGAATATATCTATGCATTTATTGAAAATAGTGTTACCTTATGTGAGTAAAACCCTGGCCAGACTGTTGTACCCTATATTATTACTTTTATGTTTTGTGTTACCTTAGTTTTCTGATTGTTGAGTCCTGCGTATGTGTGCTTTAGTGAATAAATTACTTTTCTTTCTTTCTTCTTCTTCTTTCTTTCATTAAGTCAAAACAGGTCTAGTAATAGAAACCAGATCATATTATATTACCACTTTTTGTGTTACGTGGACATACATATATTTGTGCATACTGTACAGCAAACATGAAAACCAATGAAACCCGATTTCGACCCTGAACCCAAATATTTCACGCCTTAATGATCACAATAACTTCAAGAAGTAAGTATGAAGTAAAGTCTTTGAAAATAAATTATAGTCAGTTGCGTTAATTATGACTTGATTCACCTGAAGGATAATAACGGGGGCAAAGTTTTGCGGTATCGAGATAAACAATATTTTCTCATTAAGGTTGACATTTGCCGAATTTATTGCGAGGTTATTAAAACATCGATTGCAATTTATTGTTGTAAAGTGTGGTCACAATATTTTATTGTCATCAGATAAATAATATCGTGAAATGCAGGGTATTGTTACAATAATTCTGTGTAAATGGAAAATTATGTTACATTGTATTGGTTTATGTCAAATCATTGCGAACTAATCCTGACTGAAGTATAACAAATAATAATATTTATTGTAGGGTAGAGTGGGTAGGATTCGTACAGCGGGAGCATACGTACGGTGATCATATCTCCGCTGTCCGAACCGCGAATATGTTCATATTTTTATGTATAACGGCTACTAAATATGCATAACTCACCACCGAAAAGCGATGGAAATTTGGCAGCTAATTTATTCAAAATAAATAAAAGTGTGTTTTTGAGACTTCAAAATAATTATAAGGGTTATTTTTAAATGCATTATTTCAGAAAGAGTTGCTTAGTTACAAACGTAATTAAATATACTTCCTAAACTAATCTTTGAGTTTGTTGAAACGTATTAAAATAGTTTAATTTTTTGATTAAGGTACCACGTATTTTTACTTTTTAATTTTTGATTGGTGTACCTTCACACAGCCAAGAATGTACAGTTTTCATTTTTTAGGAACAGCAATCTGACGTTCTTACCCTACTTTGTATTAGCTCTAAGCCTCTAACTATTATTAAAGCTAGATAATATAGCCATCAATCGGCATTGGTTTCATTTAAAAATTGCTAGTACTTTTCTACGAAGCATAGAGTAAAAAGTGTACGATTTTTCCCCACTTCGCCCTACCTTATAAAATGATGAAACTAATCGTTTACGTACTTATAAAACTTAAGACGTACCTATTTGATATATAAAGCTTGTTCACGAAATAAAGTAGCCATCGTAAAATCAGTCTCGACTGTTACGCAACAGTCCCATGTAGTTCTAACAGCCATGGAACTGTAAATTGAGTCTTCTGTTTTATGTTTAAGAATCCCATATCCAAAAGCATTCGCTGAAAAGTTGTCTAAATCAAAATAACTTCAGATAATGCTTAATGCTAAAGTTCAGGCTCAAAAAAGTGCGAACTTCAGAGACAATTTCAACTATGTTAGACTTGAAATAGTGAATAAAAATTGTAGATACGAGATTCACAGTTTATTATAGTATAGCTATTGTAATTTCGTTAAGACTCATTGGGAAACTAAATGACCCAAAATGGTAAAATAAGAAGAAACACTACTTAAATCCAGAAGTTTAAATTAAAGTCCATAATTATGGAGAAATTGATATAAATATCAACCACAGCGTCCGAGACGATAGGCAAAGAGCCCTTCTTTGTAATAACACCCATACTAAGGTATGGCCTCATACAAAAAAAAAAAGAATTATACAGCAATGGCTACTTTATTTCGTGAACAAGCCTTATCTATGTTTACAGCCATTTTCGAGGGACTCTAACGCTTAACTCGCTTTTCACAGTGATATACAAAAATCGTAGTAGTCTGTCACCCAGATTGATATTCATTTGTGTTAGAATAATCTTTGCTATATCAAAGCCCATTAAAGGAAGCAGTCGAGAGTGTTGGTATGGATCTACAAATACGTAGTAGCAAAAGAACACTTATTTTGGTTAATATGCAGTGAGTCACCCATGAAATTCTCTGACGTCTCTTAAATTCAAAAGTAAGTGTCTTATTCAAGCCCAACCACGCCTAATTTTGAAATCACAAAGGAATGTTGCCAGCACGTCTTTGTTTCAGAAAAGTTGTTAATTTGATCACAATTTATTACCAAAGCGGAATAAGGGATGAATACCAAAGTGCTTATAATGCTGATATTTCTTCCTTTTATTGGGCAATTTCGTCGGTAACAGAGGTAAGTTTTGAGTTGGAAATATTGTAAGCAGATGTGAGACTAAAAGATATCATTGAATCAAAATTGTACACTTATACTTAAATAGCCGCATAAAATGTGATAATAAAAAACCGGCCAAGTGCGAGTCGGACTCGCGCGCGAAGGGTTCCGTACCATTATCAATTTATTATTTAAAAAATACAGTTAAATCAACCTACCTCAAAAACTATAGAAGATAATTTAATCAAACCAAAAATCGTTGATAGAGTTTATTAATGACTGTGCATAACATATATTTTTTTTAGAATTTTATATCGCGTAGTTTAAAAAATAGAGGGGGGGGACACATTTTTCAGACTTTGAGAGCTGATATCTCGAAAACGATTTGCTTAAATAAAAATGAGATTTATGAACCTTCACATCATTTTCAAAGACCTTTCTATTAATACCCCACACGCTTATATACAACTAAAAAAAAAATTCTATCCCTCAGTTACATGTATGGAGGGCCCCCACCCCAATGGTTTTTTTTACAATTTAGTATCAAAATCCTATAGCGGTTCATACAACACATATCCTTACCAAATTTCGTTACTGTAGCATTTATAGTTTCTGAGTAAATCGGCTGTGACAGACGGACAGACGGACAGACGGACAGACGGACATGACGAATCTATAAGGGTTCCGTTTTTGCCATTTTGGCTACGGAACCCTAAAAAAATATATAGGTAGGTAACATGTTAGTTATTTTAATTATTACACATTTAAAAAAATAACGTGCGTTCAAGACAAAGCACGATTCGTTCGTTTATAATATTCGTCTTTATATTTCTAAAGTCACGAAATAATTGTATCATAGCATTGTAAAATTAACCTAGAATATAAATATCGTCTATTAAACATACGCATTTTTTCAATGAACTTCCTACCTACATGTGCCCTACTCAAAGAACATAGGCATTATTTTTTTACTCTAAGTCAATGAGACAAACCAATTGAATTTGGATTTTTTTTACATAATGTAAGCACGAGGAGGCTAGTTGATTGCTTGACACTAGATTGTTTGCCCTCAAAAACTCATCAAATCGTTAGAATCGTTTCGAATCTAACACTCCCGTAATAATTAAATAGGTAGGTTTAGAAGAATTCTTCCTCTGGAATAATTATATTTCATTTTCTTCAATGAAAGTAACCATAATATATTTTTGTTATTTTAGTAGCTGCTGAGTAGGAAAAATATAAGAAAAGTTATTTTTCTCATTTTAATCACCTAATTATCCTTAAGAAGGGAATCCTAGTTAGAGCCCAGTGAATTAATGAGAGGGAAAGTAGGAAAATGTTCCAGTTTCTTAAGCTCATTTGTCGGCGCCGAGGCACGGTGGCTACGTGCTTAGTTCGCGGATTTTTCATTTTCATACATTTTATTTGAATGTTCAAATTAGGCATATTATGACTAGGGTTAGGAAGTTTGGTGGCATTAGGTGAACAGAGAACAGTGGAGTCGTTATTTAATTTTTTTATGATTGATTGAATAATTCATTAATTATAAATAATAATTAAATATATTCTTTTAAACAGGGCTTCGCCCATATGAAGTATTAAATAATGATGAAATGAAATGAAGTTCAATTGTTTTTATTATATAGCAATATTATATAATATTTACGGGCTACAGGAAAAGTAGAACAATGAAAATGAAACAAATATTTTTTCTCATATAGGTACCATCATTTTTTATTGAAAATTAATGTTTTTCTAGGTTGTCAAAAATAAAAAAAAACATGTTATTTATTTAAATTCATTGATAAATCCAGCTTGAACTTAACACCATTTCGTTTTTATTTTATAAGTTAATAATTTATTAAATTAAAAATGTTTTTAACATCCACTCCACTGCTCTCTGCTCAATAAATGCCACCAAAATCCTAACCCTAATTATGACGGTGTAATACTCGTAAACTAACTAAATAGACTGGATTATTCCTCGCCAAAAGATCATACTTGAATATAAAATAAGATTTCAGTTAGGTTTTTTATAAAAATGTCTATAAGTCCACCTGAGTTTCTTACTGGTTCTTCTCAGGAACGGTGTAGGGTTAGAACCAGTAGTCGATTTTTTTTTCTCTCATGATAGTGTCAGACGATTCGAAAATGCTTATTAATAAGCTTACTTGAATAAAGAATAGGTAGTTTGACTTTGATAGTTTGACTTTGATGAACTCGTATGTGGAATTGATATCATCAGCCGGTTACAGTCCACTGCTGGACATGCCTCTCCTATTACTTATGCCTATGATATTAGGAGGTAACGCCCATAATTGCCACGCTGGGCAAGCGGGCTGGCGATCGCAGTAATATATCCATTACACTGACACTACTGTCCCTTAGTCGACTCTACTGCTTCTAATTTGTTTTTTTCTTAGTTTGATCTATGGCAATAAGCATAGCATAATAACATTAATAACTACAATATTGTTTGGGGCACTTTGCTACTTTTATGATTTCAGGTAATGCCGCTTACAAAGTTACAAAGATGAGTCAAAATTTATCTTTAATGACATGGCAATACGATCCAAAGCGCACAGGCTCTATCTGTAACTAGATAAAATCTGTAAAATATACCTATATTTAATCGTGTTCATTGTTTCAGAGCATCACCCATACAGGACATGATCTTTGACCCACTTTTTATATTTCTTTCGACCTGGATCATTAACACTTATTAGTGTTAATGATATATATTGAGTGCCGAGAAAGCTTGAACACACTTCTGCCGTGCAATTCCTAAATCACAGTAACTGACAAAAGTCGATTTTGAGATAATAGCAAAAAACAGTTTTAAAGTAATATATTTTCCAAGATTTGATAGTTATTGAGATTTTTTTTTGTCCAAAGTGAAGTATTATAATCATTCAATATGATAAATTAAAAAATACGTGCTTCTGCATTTTCTAAAATTAAATATGTGTTTTTTTCGAAATTCTGTGTTTGTACTGCGCTTTTAAAAACAGGGAAAAATATAACAATTACTAATTAAGACACAGTAAAATGACCACTTACTGCACAAATTTTGCGTGCTTTATAGAGATAGGCGGCATTTTACAGGTTAAACTGCAGTAAAAGGGACTAGTGCACTGTAATTTAACTAGTATTTAGATTGAATTTTCGTGCTACGAACTTCATTCACAGCAGTAAAATATAGTTTTTTTTTAAATAAAGTAATTAAAATACAACAAAACTTTGTAACAGCATTACATGATTTTATTATTAAGAAATTCAAACACGCTTATCAAGTTTCCTGCCAATGTAAGACACAGAAGGAAGTAAAAAACGATTTAAAAGTTACTTGAAAAACGCAGTTTATTTAAGTATTTGTCGTTAATAATACAAAAATTAGACAAAAATTAAGGTTTATTACCACATTTTCTTAAGCAATGAAATAACAATCAACTTAAGGTACCAGTATCGGTTGTAATCATAGCAAATGGCACATTATATTTAGCCTTACATTGGTTTCAATGAGTAAGCTCACACGACTGATTATGGCGTAGCACTTCTACGATTAATTTTAATAAATGTAATTTTTTACGTATTCGTGTCAGTCATAATTCAAAAAGTCTTTAGAATACTGTATATTATAATACAAAACCCTATAAAAGAAAAAATTGTCATTAATTATGACCTATTACTACAATAGTACTCCGCTCCTGGAGTATATCTATGTATGACACGTTATAGGTTTTGTTATGTTTTTTTGGAGAAACTAGGAAACAGCTTCGTTAAAGCACCCTGTTAATAAGATAAATAAATGAAACCTCTTTAGTCATAATTCTAGAACCGCCGGCCGATTTGTGGAGGCCTTTAATAAGGCCATGACAGACAGTGTTAAACGAACATCTTGACAGGATATTACATAGGGGATTATTATTTAGAAAATAAATTATAATGTTCTTTTTTGTTCAGTAAATGTTTTTTTTTAATTTCTAGTGAAAAGTTAATTGTTTTGATGTTAATTAAAGTCCCTTAAATATCCGTGACTAATTTAATAACACCGTATATACATTATGGAACAATTCGTTAAAGAAATGATTAAGAATTTACTTTCATATCTTATGTTTAGCTTTGAATTTAAACTAACATAAAGAAATTTGTTAAATGCATCTGGAATTACCGTATAAGAAACTTAAACCAAAAAGTATGTAGCAATCTTATCGAATCCCAAAACAGGTAAATACAAATTTCTAAATACTTGATTATTGACCGGTATTAGCGGTATTCGTATAATTCATTTATGTATATTCTACTTCATACGTTACGGCGAGGTACCGCCATCAAGAAGTAATGTAACAATATTATGACATAACGATAATATTTGTTGGCAAGACATTGCTAAATAAGATGATACCGCCGCCTGAGAACCATAACTCGCATAGCAAAATTAAATGTGTACAAACTAAAGAGAAGGTCATTTTTTTGTCTTTTAAGAACCTAATAATTAGGTAATAATACCTTTATGTGTTTAACTATATAAGTTTTTATTCGTTTATCAACAGACGACACCTTTGTTTTTTTTAATTGTAAATAGGTTAAGAATTATTTTACTACCTTAAACAGGATGTTCTAACGATATCACTATAAGCTCTCTTCAAGGAACGTCCGAGATGGAACTAACTCGAATTTTCCACTTAAATTAAACGTCTAAATGCAGTTAAAATAGTCAAATAACATAAAAATACTGCCTAAACTGCAGCCCCTTGGGGTGCTACTGTCCTTTAGATAGTAATATTGCTATTGAAAGTAATACAACATACAGCATAATGTGTACATTAATGAACTTGTTACTGCAGTTTAGATGGCAATACGATACTTATTTGAACAGTAGTGTACCACTTTAAATATCGTTATTTTACTCCTACTGCGTCTTAACTAGTAATTATGCTTATTAATCTATGAAACTGGAAACGCAGTACAACACTTTTAGCATAAAAATAGTATACTGTGTTTTAATTAGTTTCTTTATAAACGAGATACTATCAGTTTACATGCTAAAAATCATAAAAATCTACACCTGTACTGCGTTTTAGTCAGTATCGGCCCAAAAACCGTAGCCGTAGACCATTTTACTGCGCTTTATATTGCATTGTGCAGGAAAAACTAGTCACTTACTGCTTTTGGGGTTTTGAATTTCCATGTTCCAGTTTTCCAAATTAAAAACCGATCGATTGGAATTATGCGTTTTGATTTGCTGATTATAGACCACCAATAAACCAAAAATCGGAAAATTGGCAGTTACTGTGGTTTAGGAATTGCAGGGCAGACTTCTTATCCCTTGTTAGTGTCGAAATAAGGGATGACTGCTATTACTACTACTCGATTGAAATATAACAATGAATTGACGTAGGTAGTTATCAAAGAGTGACGTGGCGACAATGAAGTCAATTTTATTC
>JALPQI010015275.1:0-34713 GCA_025490895.1 Thaumatotibia leucotreta
ATCTGTGAGTTCTCATCTTAGGCGCTGCCACGGACATTTGTTCACGTAGACCACTATCATGATCAACATTATATCAGCCGAAAGACTGAACATAGACCTCTCTCAAAGATTGCCATAATGACCGTTCCTGCGCCCCCCGCATCTAGCGGACTCCTGCACCGAGACCACTAAACTAAAAAAATTGCAAGTAAAGTTCACGTTAGCGTTTACTAGATACTCGTCCATCACACGATGTTTAAGGCACGGCCACGACATCGGTCTAAGGCGACCGGCTTAGCGGAAAACGTATGGTGCTCCCTCTCGTACCCATATCAGCATCCCGCTCCAACTCATGGATTCGCCCGCCGCTGGTCGCCTTAGACCAATGTCGTGGCCGGGGCATTAGAGCGAGCGTGAAGGACTACTTTACGTATTGAGTTAATGCTGACACAAACATTTTTTGCTAACTTATACTACCACAGGTTGCAACTTGAACTTGGATTTCGCTGAGTCTGACAGGTATCAAGTGTCAAACCTTTCACGTGATCGTTTTCGCATAGTTTGTGAGTTGCCACAGTGAACGTTTTTTACTTTTATTTAATTATTACAATAAGGTATATACACCGTGTTTTTTTTATTTCCGTTACATTAAAGGGTAGCTTATTTAGGTCAAAAATAATCAATTTCTGAAGAAACTAGTATCTTAACTCTTACTGTTATTGAGTTACCTATTAAAAAAATAAGTTTAACCCTCTGCCACTGACGTGGTCACGTGACGTGAAATTATTGAATCTTGTTGTCAACATCGTAGTGGCGTTATTGCAAAATACAGGTGTCTGATAGACGTAACGTCAGTCGCAGAGGGTTAATGACTGAACAAGTGTATTGCAACCTTTATTACATCCTAATGAAGCTTATTTTAACATGACATGTGCCGTCACTCATCTGAGGTCTTATTCTTAAGGTTCTCTCACACTTACCATTTCATTTATTATGTATGAAAACAAAAAAAAATCGAATTCGACTAAAAGCAATATACCAGGTGGCTCCAATTATCGTACCAAGCAGCCTGTTAAATTTAACGCAATTAAAAAAACGTTGTATAAATGGTAGCCCTAATGCCCTAAGGCATTTTCTTCCACTTAACCATTGGGCCAAATAGATAACTTACATTTAGTACGGATTTTTCCTACTCAATATTATTTTTAAAAGATATTAAAAACCGAAAACCTTGTTTATAGCGTCCATGTACATTTTTGGTAACATCGCATTACCTGAGGGCCTAGTGTAGGTAATAACTTATAAAAAACGTCTCGATCGCGTTTACGTTTTTCATCGCCATTTCATACAACTGACGATAAAAACGTAAACGCGATCGAGACATTTTTTATAAGTTATTACCTACACTAGGCCCTCTGCATGAGATGAGATATCTATAATTCTATACCGATACATGTCTGCGTACCGTCTGGCTATATGTCTGTAACAAAACACCAAAAACCCAACTGAAGAGATCCTGCGATCAAAATTTAGCCTTAACCTAATATACTTAAGATCGAAAGTTACCATATTGATAATGTATTTAAAATCGGTCAATGCAAAGGGTGAGACTTTGTTGTCACTTTTGTTTTGGCTAGAGTCTAGCCGCTAGACACTGCTCTTAGCGACATATACATAAATTATTATGCGCGCTTTATACGCTCACTTTGTAGAATCCATCGCTTGGTTCGGGCTTCAATGAACGCCCTCGCCGAAAATATATAATTTTAATTCCTTGTGACACAATCTACTAAGTCAACACCCCTACTCTTCCCTTTAGCTGTCGTAACAGTCGACTAAAGGAATTGAAAGGTCACTGACCATTAATTTATTAACCCTCTGCCACTGTCGGTCATGTGACATGTGGCTTATTATTAGTGATCGGTTTTTTGGATTCCCCCCAGCGGGATTTCGCGTATAAAAAAATAACGAGTGTGTTTATACAATTTTATTTAACACGACTGTATTATACACACAAGAAAATATTTTATGAAACAGAAACATGGCAATAATATAAAGTTTATTTTTCAAGTTACTATAGGAGACCCGCCGGGAGAATCCAAAAAACCGATCACTGCTTATTATCAACACCATAAAGTTTAAAATATGTCTGTGGTACGTCACCTCAGATCGATGATGGGCAGCATGACTAGATAAGGCGTATGCCATTGCATACGCGTTATATTGCTGTGAGCAACTACGATGCACAATGAATGTTGTCACTATACTTTCTTAACCGCAGATATACACCAATCAGTTCATAGAAATGTCGCCTTTCTTTCACTCTTAAGACGGGTGTTTTTTGCGCCAAGCGAATGTTGCAGTTACGACGTTCGGTAAATATAGCGGTATTGCAGTTGAGTTAAGCCTAGAATTTGTTCCCATTCCATTCCTATATAGTCCGAGAGCTTAAGAACTTCCGACGAATCTACAAGACAAGTTAGCACAACCCTTTGCGAAGCATGGTCTTTTCACAACACCATGTAATAATAATAATAATTAAGCTTTATTTGTTCCACAATAAATGCTTTATAGAGTTCAATAATAATAACAACCAATAATAATAACATATTTCGCTCCAGAGGTGGAAGTGTAAATTTGCATAAGTCGCGAGTTGGTGCAGCGGCTGTCAAGCCACTGCGCAGAAAGCGGTGTATGGCAGGTGTCTGGACCTCTTTTCTATAGCTCCATTTACTCCATCACCATAGCCCATTACTCTTTTCCATTACTTCTCAATAGTCTCCATACGCCTGTTGGGACCGGTTTACGGATATCTATTGATGTGTACGCGTACTCAACGCGGGTTTTGGGTTTTGACCGAGGGTGCTCCAGATGAGGAACCTCTTAATGGGTCGAATTATATAGAGCAATCATCCACTTAAAAACGTGAGTAACCCGGTTCGATAATATTTTAATATATTTGAGTCTCACTACGTTAGTTATAATTCTAAAAAAGTTATTGTATTTTTAACCTCCTTCAAGAATTATTATTTAGATACCTACACTCCACCAATTGACTCTAGAACCATGTCTAAATGAGAAACAGTGAGGGATTCCTTATAATTTGTTTTAAAGCGTTACTTTGGCATACTTCTTGAGTGGCCTAGGGTTCCATTTGGTTGATTACACCTATTGTTCCGACGCTTGCTACCTGCATAAAATTCCCTTCTGTTTAGCCTTTAATTATCTAAACTTAATTAATTGAATCAGGCGTTACTTTGCGGAAGTCCAAATCATTTTAAAGGATGAACAATATTGCTTTGCTCTTCCGCGATACAGAACGTGTAGGTAGTTAATTAGTGACATTAGGGTAACCCGCTATAATTACTTGAGTATTTTTTGCATGCAATTAATTTGGTCTGGTGTCCGTGCCGACCGACAACATCGTCAACTCCTGATGATGCATCGTAGAGAGGCGAAACACGTGTCGATTATAGTGTTATTGATGGTGGTTTGTTATAGTTACTTGCATATTTATTTTTGCGAGGGTGTTAAAATCAATTGCATGCAAAAATACGCAAGTAATTATAGCGGGTTACACTAATTAACTACACGTTCTGTATCGTGGAAGAGCAAAAAAATATTGTTCATCCTTTATCTAAAACTGTCATCCGTCAGCTAACTTCAAAGCTTGTTTATAAATTCTCTAGACCAGGGTCCGGTTAGAAGCATCAAAGTCCCTGGGTACCCAATCTAATCGCACAAGTATCGTGTACCGTCTTACACATTTATGACCAAACTGAAGCAGAACCCTTACTTTCTATAAGTTGCCCGTGATAGTAAATAAAAATAAAGGAGGATATTACTTATGCCTTAAATTGACAATGTACATCACAAGGTACATATTTTTTGGAACAACTTTTCGTATTTTTCTTAAAGACAGAATTTTTTGCTCTCGGCGAGGAGACCAGCACGCACGATTTTTTTAATTTGCTCATTCAAAGGTTAAATCTAAGGTATACTTAGTTAAGATTTTTTGTGGGTACTAAATGATGAAGTCACATGTAACAGATTAATTCTTTATAAGTACCTACCGTATTTTTTTTTTCTCATAATAATTAAAACACTTAATTTTTTACCAATGCGTAAAGACACTTTAGAAGGCAAATGCCGATAATCACGTTGGCGACCGCAGTTGCGAGTCCACTATAATGACACTGCTGCCCATTATTAATAAATGAATTGGCAGTAACACTTCAATCCCTAAGTCGATTCCTACGACACCCACGGGAAGAATTGAAGTGATGATACGAGTAAATGGAGTCTTATTGCCTTAACCAGGCAGCGAGTATACAAATATTCTTCTTCTTCGTCGTTCCCTCATGACTGAGGATCGTGACCAACAACTATATCCTTCCATTTTTCGCGATCAAGGGCTATGTGGGCTGCCTTCTGCATGGAACCACAGGCTTGTCTAATAGGGTCCAACCATCTTTCAGGGGCTCTCTCTCTAGCATGCTTGCCCTCAACTTGACCCAGTATGATGTCACGTTCGAGACTATGGTGTGGTGATCGCATTATGTGCCCAAAGAATTTGAGAACCCTCTCTTGGCAGATTGTTGACAGACGTTTAGATATGCTTAGCTCTCTCAGAGTGGACTCATTAGTTCTCATAGCGGTCCAAGGGATGTTTAGCATCTTTCTCCAACACCACATTTCGAACCCATCTATCTTGCTTCTGTCTGATACAAATATAGGCCGGCAAATATACAGATTTTTACGATATCATGGTAAGGCTCCAGAAGCTCGTCAATGTGTTGGCTCGCAGTAATTAATCCGGGACCGAACTGGCGGACTTCGCGCATAAATATTCATTCCATCCCACTTCTGAACGAAATGACGTAACTAGCGCGGCGTCCTTATTGACTTGCGCTCATTCATGATCCCACTTCTGATAAGAAACGACGTAAGTCATTTGGTTTTCTATTGACTTAAGGATCTTTTGTTGTTGCAGTTGTCGCAAACCAAGCTCGTCAGTTATTCCCATCGGTTAAGACTGGGATCAAATTTTTCTTGTCACTCTTTATCACGTCCGCGAAGACATTTTTTATTAAATTTACTGAACATCGTTACGCTTAATGCTTTTACATACCTAATGTAATATACATCATTATCATCATCATCAGCGCCCACAGCTGAGCATAGGCCTCTCTTCACGTACGCCATTCGTCCCAGTCTTATCCAGAAGCGACTCACAGATTTCGTAATATCGTCGGCCCATCGAGCTGAAGGACATTCTTCGATTATTTTTCCTTGAAGTGGCCCTAGGTATATTGTGTTTGTTAAAACCTCAATAAATTAAACAGGTACTTATTTCGGGACATGCTATAAACACAAAAATATATCATGGAGTTTTCTCCTATCTGCACTATTAGACAGTAGAAGCCATTTCGATTACTTTGGGATGTCATTCGAGTAAAACGATCCGTAATCCATAGTTTAGAAACTTTTATTAGAATATGAAACCGATAATAAAAACCTATTATTATCGTTTTTATACAATACCTGCCTATATTTGATTTTCGTGCCTAGAATTCTTGACCCATTCTTTCAAAAATCTACACAAAAACGATTGACGATTGCTTGAACTAACAAAAATACCTAAATATCCGATTGCATAACTGCGTAACGAAATATTATCTAAAATAACATCTCTTTCAAAAGCCATCTTATCTCATTACACAAATCAGCACATTAAGCAAAACTTCATCACACTTAGGATTAATTTCAAACCACCCCAACCAAACATAAAAGCAACACAAAATTGACTACTGTCACAAATATTTGTACCCACATACATATACCCTTTAAAATCACAAGAGTATATTCATATAAGCATTGATTGTACATACAGCCTTTTGCTTTTGGTAGATGTGTCCCTACCAGAGCTCTTGATATTAATCTACTACAAAGTTAAGGGGCATTTCGTCTCGACGAGCAAAATGGCAGCACTTTTGAGAAAAAACTCGAGTATCGATTCAACGGAGACAAGTGCTGGGTCCTTATTATGGAGAACGGTAGACAGAGACTGGCATCATGTTTCGCATTTAGTTTCAAATAATTAGAGGTTTTAGTGAGACAAGTAAAAGGAAAGAGGGGTAAGCGTTCGTTTAGTATTTGTTTCTTGTTAATGTGAAACTAGTATAGTCCCGAAATACGTGCTGATAAGCAGCGATCGTAGTCTGTACGTAGGCTAGATGCATATAATTACCCCAAAAATGCTTTTCACGGTCATTCTCAGAAAATAATTGCAGTAAACCATTTATTTTAGTATGAAATGTGAAATATGAAAAATAATGGGTCGCGACAATATTTTCTTGAAAATAATCGTTAAAAGTATTTATCATCAAGCCTTAGAAGCCTGTAAAATCAACTCTTAAATTCTCAAAAATATCATACAGTACTCGTACTTTGCATACAATTTTCTTGACAAAAAAGAAGAAGAGAAAAATTCCGATTCTTCTCAGAGTGTGTAGAGTTAGAGTTAGAACCGGAAGTAGTTTTAATTTTATGTGTAACTTAGTCCATTCAAAAGAGTTTATTGCCATTCCAATTTGAATAAAGCATCATTTGACTTTGTCTTTGACTTTGGTTACCAAAACAAATGCACATACCTACTAACAATATTGTTTTGTAAATAATGCCTCCAAAATTTCTAACAATTGCAACTTAACATTGTATCATTAATATTCTCCAAGATAATCTTCCCCTCACATCTTACGAGAAATCAAATTAGATCCATACTCATATGTATCATGTATTATCTTATGTAGGAGGAACGCGTATTGTCACCAACATTGGAATAGATACCCCAATACGCGCTGTCAGGAGTAGCACGGAACTAAAAGGTCTTATGTCAGTTGAGAGCCCTTCACACCACCCATATAGGTAGGATGTTGTTCGAAGAGTTTGCTCGGTTTTGACAATATACAAGATGGAATGGGACGACGTTCCTTCCCGCTGCCGACCGAGTCTATCAACCATTACGATGAACTTTCAGTATGGGAACTCTTTAATGGCTTCGTTTAACTTACACCGCTGGTGTCAACTGCATACTTAACACCTTGGCCAGAGGAGCTTTTATAAGAGAGGAAGTTTTTATAAGAGAAACCGAGCCATTAATGAGTCCGTTCCGCTCGCAATGGAAGGCGGGCATTATAGTAGTTTCCGTTGGCCGTGTGGTGACGGCAGAAAGAATACATTTGTCACCACCCCAACTCCTCCTGCGGGTGTCGTAAGAGTCGACTAAGGGATTGAAGTGTCACTGACCATATTTGATTAAAGATTGATGATGGGCAGCAGCGTCATCATAGTGGACACATTACTGCGATCGCCAATCCGCTTGCCCAGCGTGGCGATTATGGGTATTTACCTCCTAATGCGTCTAGACGCATAGTTAATAGGAGAGGCCTACGTCCAGCAGTGGACTATCATAGGCTGATGATGATGATGATGATAGTAGTTTCACGATGCTTCTGTTGCCATCCCTGACGTAATAATGTATTTATATTAATAGTAAATATTTTAATACAGCAATTAACTACGAGTACACGGATACAACACTAAGGCAAAAAACATCACATGTCTCTGATCTTTCATATTAATTATCTCATTCTAATCATACAAAACATTCCAGTGTGAAAGTTCTCTTACTCGCATAGACTTAAGACCTTTTATTTAAAAAAATTGAAGGACACTTTAGGGGAAGACCCGCTTTATAAATTGCCCTGCTATCTAAATCTGAGAGATAAGTGCGCCTGAACTTTCCAATTTCGCTACACATCAATAATACTGACGGGGCGACACATCAATAATACTGACGTTCGGGCGAAAGATCAATAATATTGACGTGAGCGACATGAATCAAACATGCGTGACACGTGTTGTGCTCCTGGTAACCGTGGCATGCTTCTTACCAACTTCGTAGGTATGTGAAGATTGTTCGAAGAGTAAAAACATAGGTCTAATTTAGACTATAAATATTAGATGTCATATACCAAAGAAAAACGACCAAGATCACCTATGTCCGAGGTGGGGACCCACGTACTCAGCTTTCGCGGCTGATGCCTGTACCCCTCGGCCACTCGGTCTTTCCCCACCTCGGACATAGGTGATCTTGGTCGTTTTTCTTTGATATATGACATCTAATATTTATAATTTATATAGTATTAAGTAGTGTGACTACTGGAGAGAAAATAAAAGTACAAATCAAAATATTTAGTTAATAAATAATTTTGATTTGTGTTTTCGCAATATGTTCTAATTTAGACATTACGGCCCGGCCACGACATTGGTCTAAGGCGACCAGCGGCGAGCGAATCCATGAGTTGGAGCGGGATGCCGATATGGGTACGAGAGCTACGCTAAGCTGGTCGCCTTAGACCGATGTCGTGGCCGCGGCGTTATGGCCTGGGCACGTCATTGGTCTAAGGCGACCAGGAGGGCG
The DNA here is from genome assembly GCA_025490895.1 of Thaumatotibia leucotreta. Lineage (NCBI taxonomy): Eukaryota > Metazoa > Arthropoda > Insecta > Lepidoptera > Tortricidae > Thaumatotibia > Thaumatotibia leucotreta. The sequence goes on from JALPQI010015275.1 coordinate 8,465, forward strand.
GAAAACCAGACGTACGAGATTTCGGCCTTTCGCTCCAATTTATCGCTTTGCTCGCCGCCGGTCGCCTTGGACCAATGTCGTGGCCCACATTAGGTAAGCTCCAGAAATGAGTAAAAAAGTGTACACATATTTGTACCCTTGACTGTACATAAATTATAAGTTATGAAAAAGCATAGCAGGGTAACTTAGGGTACAGTACATATCTACCCACCTTTTATATATCACGAATTCACGATGGTAGATCCCATTTTTTTTGGTTTTTCTATATTCGAACGATCTAAGACAATCGTAAAAATAACTACACATTTTTATTAGGGCGTCCACGGTGCTCAATAAAGGTGCATACAGACCAAAAGAGCATTCACTGTTCTATCCCCTACTCTAAGAAATTCGGTCGTTACACGAAACGTCATTCGTTACCTTAATATACATGCACTCTAATGGCCTGGCCACGACATTGATCTAAGGCGACCGGTGGCGAGCGAATCCATAAGTTGGAGCGAGAGACTGATGTCGGAACTCCCTCTCACGCTCCCCCTTTAGACCAATATCATGGCATTCATGGCCAGGGGGGTTACCATGACGTACTTATGCGATTCATTTTAGGTCGAGAGAAAGGGGCTATACAAGTCGTCTATCTCTGTCCCTTTCCCTGAATCTTAAATGAATCGGACTGGCACGTCATGGTAACCCCCTGGTAGCCATATCATGACTTTGCAACCTTTGCAAGTATCGGTAACGTCAGGTTTTACTCGATAAGTAAAGCAGGCCATCGCTCCATAATTATGTAAGCGCGAGCGCGATAGAATGCATTACCATCGACTAAAACCTAACGTTGGACCTACCTAGCTGGATAGTTTGTCCTAGGTATATAATTATATAGTCATCTACAACTTCGAGTGTAAATTCTCCGATTATTACATTGCGCGTAGAACCGTTGGGGCGGGAAGGTTCTCGAGTAGCGGCCACGTACCGGAAGGCGTAGCGTGGGTAGGCCCCCCACAAGGTGGACCTGGTGAAGGTCGCAGGAGTCCGCTGGATGCGGGTGGCGCAGGACCGGTCATTGTGGCAATGTTTGGTTAGGTCTATGTTCAGCAGTGGACGTCTTTCGGCTGATATGATGATGAAAACCTAACGTATCCTTTATTTCCCAACTCATAGTAGGTACGCTACAGACCATAATAAAATTATGTTTGTATCGATAAAATGTAAAGTGGCTGTAACCAGTACCGATGACATTAATTCGTTGAGTGACAGCGGGTGGCAATAAGGGTCGTCGGCTACTTCGCTCAGGTAACTAATAAACCCGTACTCCAGTCAACGAGCACTACCAAATCAAATCTCTGAGTCTAGATTTTATCCGATTAAAAAAGTTAATGAATATTTTAAGACATCTTACAAAAATCAATAAATTTATTGTGATTTGCTTATTATATAATGTATTTCTATTGTTATTGTTATTTTTTTTGTGTTTTACTCATTTTAATAATCATTGTTATCTTCATACATCGGATTCCGTGGGGCGAAACCTTTTGACAGCTAGAGAATTCCTATATCGATAAACTCATTTATCGATACTTGTTATATATACTAGTGACCGCCCCCAACATTGTGTGTTTTTTGTAACTATTGTTCTGAAGACCAGTATGAAATTCATAGATAGCGTCTAAAATAATCGGTAGATTACACATAAATAAGGTTAACGCCCGAAAATATGGAAAAATTCTGGTGGTTTCCGTAAAAACGTTTTCAAAAAAGAAGAAGAAAATTGAGATGTTATTTTATTATATAACACTCTTTCAATAAAAAAAAAATTTATAAGCAAACCCTTGTGTGATCACTAGTATTTAGAACAAGTATCGATAGAACAAGTATCGATAAATGAGTATATCGATATAGGAAGTCTCTAGCTGCCAAAATGTTTGGCCCCACGGAATCCGATGTCTGGTTATCTTTAATGAATTTTAATTGGACATTATTATATTGATGTAGAATTTAGTACCCATTGTACATTAATCATAGTGTTCATGACTGACATTTACACGCTTGCACGCAAGCTGGATACATGTTTGTCAATATAATATAATAGGGATGTTACTGTGTCTACGCAAATAAATATTTTGATTTGATTTAGATTTTTTGAAATCGACCTTATCGGTAAGCTCAATAATTATGGCATGTGATGTGGGTACCACGCCACGCGACGATATCTATAATAGATACTTAAAGGTACAAATATTTGTAATAAATAAATCCACAAATAATGCCACCGCTGGGAATTTGAGCCCGGAAACTCCAGCTTCGTGGGCAGGGTGAATCTTTTTCACACTCAATCGGTTTTGGATCATCGATACGTAGTTAACTTGGGCATTCTTCAGGTTATTGTTAACGTATAGGGTATATGCCCAGAGTGCCCAGACCTAGTTATTGGCACTTAAGTAATTAATACCCGCGTGGTGTCCGCAGTAAGAATACATTTGTCACCGCCTCAACCTTTTTACGTAGGGATTACTAGGGGATACATTTACTGAAAAACAAAAACAATGCTTACGTTATAAACAAAACACCTAATATTCGCAAAACTCTTAATTATATTCATAACTGGCGACCCGCCCACGGGTACAAGACTGATACTAAAATGAATCTCGCTATAATAAAAAAAATCACATTGAAATGCATTGGGTACTTTTCAAGATTTAAGCATACATAGGGACAGAGAATGCGACTTTGTTTTATACTATGTAGTATGTAGTGATAAAGCGTACCAAAGGATATTGCAACTACACGGATGGCATTAATATGTTAGTTAAGAAGTTAAACCTAGTTCCACATCCAGCTAAATGTTCCCGTTAGCTACAGATAGGCGTTCCTGTGGGAATATACACAACTATGTGGGTCTCGTTGCACTATGTCACTGTCTTTGATATGTTGTATTAATGCAACAAAATATAGAACAAAACAAGAACATACTATAATTACACAGTGTAAAACATTCGCTGGGGATTCGTGCAAAAACATAGATTTAGTTACGTATATTAATTACGTCTTTTATGACATGTAAATCATTTTAAATTCTGATTTTCTTCATTAGCACGGTGGCGTGGCATAAATTTGGACTTTTTATCTGAAAGGATTTCTGCAAAGTACCTGAATCAATTACATGTGCATTATTACTTTCTACATGTTTTTTTAACATTTTTTCATACTTAAACGCCTTAGATCTATGATCCTGATGGTAATTTAAAACATAAACTGTAAGTAGAACACCTTTAGCATACCTAGGCATAATTTTTTCTTCGGTTATCCGTAGACCACGAACCCTGTAAAGTGTTAGAAACTTCGGGATGTAATTAAATTAACAATATGGACGTTTTCACTTTTAGGTGTCCATGCAATTAGCTACATTAAGAAACCTTAAATTGCAGCCATGTTTGTAACGACAATTAAGTAGATAAGTAGGTAGGTACGATATCTTTAGGAAGTTAAGCTTGATTGGCGTTTTTATATTATAATATCACTTATAGCTTATAAAATTAACACCAAAACCGAGTTTTATTGAAATTTTATGCTTAGTTATTTGTAGTTGCAAACCTGACTACTTAAAGTTAAGATTTTTTTGATTTCACGCTAATTGGGTGTCCTTAAAAGTAGAAAAGATAATATTATAGGTACGCAGCATAATCTGTTTTCTTAGGTTTTTTTATAATCCGTTTTAATTTATGTAGGTACCTAGTGTAGAGAATTTTATCAAGGTCAACGCCCTCGTTGACTGGGGTAAGTTTGGATTATGAATGGCGGCCGTTACGGGACACCTTTTAATTTCGATAATGCCCGCATCCAGATGAATTATGAAGCTGTGGTGGATCGTCTGTGTCTGCAGTGCTATACAGGGTGAGTTTTCCGCGGTCACCAATTTTGAATTTTGAATCAGTATTACCTATATACACTTATGTACGAAATATCATTTGACATTTGCAAGTGCTTTACGATGAAGGAAAATATCTCGAAGGATGTATGCAGGACATCTGTAATGTTCCAACAATTTAAGTATTGGCCCAGCGTTGGGACCACGCAAAATAGGTACGTTTGATGCTAAGTTGCGGAAAATGGCCAGAATACAATACAATACTTACTCTTGACAGAAATAGGATTTTAGGCATTTGTTTATATATAATTTGAATTCACTTATGAAAAAAGATAAAAAATGACAACGAGTTTGAAACGACAGGATATAATTATGTACCTGAACCTTTCTTCAGTAGAATCCAAAAAAGTAAACAAATCTAAAAACTTGCATTATTTCATAATCACACACTTTTAGGACACAATTTTGGTCTTATTACCAACTTAAAACCTTAATACACATATATTTTTAGTTAAAATTATTGATATTTATTGGCATTGGGTGGATTTCATCAAGAAAATTTTCACCATACAAAAATATTTTTTTTTTCTTTTATTAATTAAATGCATAAATATGTATCTAGAATTGTTAACTTATATTTATGAGAGTATCTTGTTATGATTCCACACTAATTTGATGCATCATTTCGAAATTATAGGCATCAAAAATATTTTACACGAGATGGTGATGACGACCATGCCATGGTTATGATTTTTTAATGGATGGCGATGATACTATGTGTATGGTAATGACGATTTACTATATCATAAGATTCATAAGGGTATTAAATCAAACAATTTTCAGTCAAAGCAACAATGTATTTTCAAAGCGCCTTTGAATGTTTGTAGTTTATTCCAAACTTCCAAGCGAGTTTAGTTCCTGTCTCCTTACATTCCTGTACCAAAGAAGACAACTGACAACTAGAGGACCTTTACATCTCTAGTAGTATTAGATATAGATACTTAATAATGTTGCGAACTTGTACAATAATAATTATTTTTGTTTAATATTATGGTCCTTTATTTATTTCTGTCTTTATAAAAATGTCTATAATAATCTTTTTTTTTTTATGTAATACATTCTTTAATGCATGTTATTTTAATAAGATGTATTATTATACTGTTTTGAAAAAATAAGTCGACCTGAGTTTCTTACTGGTTCTTCTCAGGAACGGCGTAGGGTTTGAACCAGTAGTAGATTTTTTTTCTCTCATGTCAGACGATTCGAAAGTGCTTATTAATAAGCTTACTTGAATAAAGAATAGTTTGACTTTGACTTTGACTTTGAAGATTTTGTCGCTGGCTTCTTTAGCGTCTTCACTGTTGCCTGACTATCCGTGTATATGACCACGGCCCTCGTCTGCTGCACTTGCTCCTTTATGAGCCTTACGCACCGTAGTATGGCACAAACTTCTGCCTGAAACACACTCGTATACCTACCAAGTGGGACAGATAGCTTTTCCCCCAATTTCGGGATAACTGTAGGTATGCCTGCTCTAGCTAAACCTGTGGAGCTTCTTATCGAACCGTCAGTGAAGCATATAAACGTCGGATGTGCGACGTTTACCTTCCAGTTGTCCCTCTCCCCAATATGTACTCTATATTTCTTATCGAATATCTTCTTCCTCTTTATGAGGTCATTGTGAGTTACCATCATTTCCATTTTAGACAGTACCCTATCTTGTATTAGTTCGTGTTGCTTGTGTACGCAACTTCCTCTCCATTCCTTGTATGCCTTCATTCGGTACCACTGTTCCATGGCCCTCTTTTCCGCTTCTATATGTAGCGCCTTTATACCTAGTATTACCTCTAAGGCGTGTGTCGGGTTGTCGGGTTGCCTCTGCACCTTTGCTAGGTACCTCTGATATTTCTTAATATGTGCTCTGTGCCACCAGACCACCGCTCCATATAGTACTCCGTAAGTATTATCGCCTTGAAGATCCATTCCAATATCCTCGACTTTAACCCCCATTTCCTTCACACCGCTCTTTTGTATTGATACAGTGTTCTTATGGCTTTCGCCATTTGTTCTTTTACATGAGTTTTGTACCTGAGCGTGCTACCTAGAGTCACCCCCAGATACTTTTGCTCGTTTACCAACTCCAGCTCCTTGTCATGTACCCTTATGGGCCTCATCTCTTCTGTCTTCCTTTTGTTAGTGAATAACACGAGCTTCGTTTTTGATGGATTTAAATCCAGTCTCTCTCTCTGCACCATTCCAGAACTTTTTGGATACTACTGGCCATTATGTCCCTTATGGTGCTTAATACTAGTCCACGTTCGACTATATTGCACTCCGTCATCGGAGTAAGCTTGCATATATAGGCCCCCCTTATTTTCTTCACTAATGAGTACAAGTCCACCCTGTGGGAAACCTCTTTTAGGACTAATTGACTTTTTATATTCCGCCCAGTGTCGCCTTTATAGATGTACACTTGAGCAATTTCCCTATCCATAGCGCTATTGTCTTGTTGACTCCTTCCCTTCTCAGACTTTTCTCTACCGCTGAACATTTAATGGTACTTGCTACTACAAGAAAAACCAAAAATTATGGACCAATTTACAAAAATTGTCAACTCCATACATACAGGATCATAACCATCCATTGCTTCAGTACCGGTATTGACACGCTCGGTGTTGACGATTTCACACAAAATCCTAGATTATTTTAGAACACTAATACTTAAAGCAACGTCAACGCCTCACTAGTAAGTTCCTTTAAGGTTACGTATTCCCAAGTAATTAGTTTAAATATTATTCAATTACTTACTGTAAACCACTTGTGGATGGTTATGACGCCACAGCGTGTTAATCACGTATTGCAGTCACATTTTTATGATTTTTTTTGGTTTGAGCCCGCATAGACAAACGTGTACTCGGTTCCGCTGTTTCACCTGAATTGAGGAGGCGGGCGTGGGTACACCCGGTATATTTAGACGCACGAGTACAAAACTACCTCAACTTTGACAGTGCGCTTACGGTGTTGATGAATTTTTGGTGTTAAACTTTTAAATAGTACTTACGCGATGAAGGATTTTTATCATATTTTTTTGAACGTTTAACAACAATATTTAAAAACGATTACTGAAGTAAAATTCGCAATCGTACGTTAGATTTGCGATAATTTTCAGTACAAATATGGAGGTTCAGATTTTTTTGTGAGATGGTGATGAGTTTTGACATATAAAACATTATATTAAAATGAAATTATTTAGATTTCGATTATTTTGTTCAAAGGGCCTTAAAGATAAAACTACTAAGTAACGAAAAAAATTAAAATCAAAGCATAAAACCTAAAATATTTTTTTCTAAACACCGAAACGCAATTTTTTTCCGAGTTTTGAAATCCACCCCATTACAGTAAAAATATATAATCCGCAAATGTGTTTCTCGACATGTGATGTGAGCTGATGTCAAATGCTATGGAATGTCAGATGAAGAATGTGAAATATGGTACATTTTTTTAGATTCTACATTCTACTGACGATTGGTATGATTAATATAAATCCGTTTTTATAGTTTTGTTTCCTGATACAACCATTCCAGTAACCGAAGGCAATACGATAATAATAAAAATAAAATAGCTCACGTTACCGTGTCACCCCGTAACACCGTGTTATTGAACATTATTACCCGGAGAACAAAAGCACTCGCGTTATTGGTTTTGCAACCAGCCAGACAAGGCGGCCATTTTTGAATCGTCTATTTACGTAAACTTACAACTTACAACGTGACCAGTATTTTCAACCGATTTAAAAATGGAAGGTTCCAAATTGAATTACAGTTGCTAGGATCAATGTTTGAGGATCTCAATAATAAGTATATTTGAAAAAAAAAACTGCAATGGAACCACTGTTCGAGAGAGCAATTAAAGGCTGGGTTTTTTTTACAAAAAAAAAGAAGAGATACGTTTATGAATAAGGGAGTTAGTACGTACACACAATCAACACAATTTTATTTGTCCAATGATATATATTACTTCTTTGATAGCGTGATTCCATTTCAAGTGCACTAGTGACAAGCGCCATCTTACGGAAGATTAGTCTGACTTACTGTCAGCCTCCGTAGCCTAGTTGGTAGTGACCCTGTCTACGAAGCTGGAGGTTCCGGGTTCGAATCCCGGCGAGGGCATTCTTTGTGTATTTATTTATCACAAATGTTTGTTCCTTGGTCATGGCTGTCTATGTATTTAAGTATCTATATGTATCTATCTATTATATATATCGTCGCCTGGTACCCACATCACAAGCCTTAATTGAGCTTACCGTGGGACTAGGTCGATTTGTGTAAGATGTCCCAAGATATTTATTTATTTATTTTTATTTATTTTATTAGTACAGTATACGTCTACTCAAGTTATAAATTAATAAAAATACTAGCAAAATACTAATCTCTCGCGGGATTCTCGAAGCTTCTATATAGTTTTAAGTAAACTTCCTTTACCGGAACTAATCGAGCGTGGAGGTAAAGGATGCAAATTAATACGGAATTTTCAATATTAAAGCCGGAAACGAGATAACGTAGAGATTAACATGTTTACTGCTGGGTTAGTGGTTTCTTAGTAAGTAAACGTAGAGGTAGGGGCTACTTTTACGGTGTAACAAGTGTGAAACAGGACTACAGGACCCTAATGGCATCAAAATGTAGTACAAAATATAATTGTTTATACCAATATCCGAAACCGGCAGAAATATATCAACAAGACTGTCTGAGCACATACGTAGCATGAGGAATCGTGATGGCCAGGACTCTGCGGTTACAGAACACGTATTGGATTCGGATTCGACGCTTTACATCAGATTCGATAAGGTAACCGTACTTGCGAGAGAAAAGTTTATAGTGTCGCCTAAAATACGAGAAGCTATCGAAATATGTCGCCATCCGAATTTTAATCGTGATAGTGGTTGGTCAGGCTGTGGACAGGGGTGCTCCGGACGAGGACCCTCTTAATGGGTCGAAATATGACATTCGAGTCGACACAATCATCGACTTAAATACGTGAATAACCCGGTTCGATCATATTTTAATATACCACTATCCTCAGGAAACCCGCAATTATTCTAAAATATGTATCGGCATTAGATAATGAGTCGTATTAGCGTGACGTAATGGGCCGCGACGTGACGTCACGCCTGGCGCGACTAATTGAAGTCATCGATGTCACGTTGACATAATATACGTCACGCTAGCTTTGAATATCACCTCTTGATTTCTGAGCACGGTCACAGAACAGGCCTACTACCGCGAAAATCGAAATTCGTAAATTTCGAGGATTTTTCTCTGTCCCTCAAACGAAGGCGTCATTAGAGTGAGAGAAATAAATTCTCGAAATTTATCATTAGAATTTTGTAATGCATACCTTAAAGATTCTACAATTACTGAACTTAATATACTTCAATCTAAAAGTAAACAATATTTGCATATTTTATCATGCACGATTTTGCAAAAGAAATGCGTAATGTCTAATGTATGATGTATCGAAATTTAGATTAGTAGTAAAAATTTCACCCAAAATATGTCCACAGATTTTTTTTCTATTTTTCCCGTGTTTGAGACGCCATTAAGTAAGCACATTTTATTTCTGGAACGAAAAGAAAAATTCATGAATTTAAGGGTTAATTAAAAACAAAACATAAATTTGATTTAATATAAATGCAACGTAATAGAGTTACCTGGGTCAAAATTCTTTTCGTTGTCTTATTTTATGTCCAAAAAAAATGTGACGCAGTGGTGATTTTTGTATGAGATGATGTTTTGTTTCCAATTTCTGACGTATAGAATAAAAATAAATACATGCGCACCGGATTTTTTTATAAACTGAGTCGAGACGAAACAGTAACTAAAAGCGTGACAGAGTGGTATGAAACAAGACAACGAAAAGAATTTTGACCCACCTTGTTTTAAGAATTAGCACTACCCGATTGCCTACAAATGACCAAGATCAAATCTGAAAACAAAGCGCACGATGAAAGTGTAAATAAAGAACTTACGTAAATCATACATTGTGAAAACAATAAAAGTAATGAATTGCTTTGAAAGTGACAGTCGCCAAGTGCCGGAGGTAATCGCAACAAAGTGATGTTTCATATACCAGTTTACAGTTTTATGTACCGGCTACCGGTGCCTTATTAGGTGTACCTTTTTGGAAATTGTCAAAATGGTCTTCCAAAAGCGCATGGCCTAGCGGTTAAATGCACGACTGCTACGTGGTCGTGAGTTCGATCCCCGGCTCGTACCAGTGAGTTTATTAAAAACTTATGTACGAAATATTATTTGATATTCACAAGTGCTTTACGGTGAAGGAAAACATCGTGAGGAAACCTGCATACACCTGCGAAAAAATTCAAGGGTGTATGTGAAGACCCCAACAAGTACCGGGCCAGCGTTGGGACCACGCAAAATAGTCACGTAACTATGATGTCGAGTTGCGGAAAAAATGGCCAGAAAAACAACAACAACAACAACGGTCTTCCAATTAATATTTATGTTACATCATTGCTTAAAATAAATTCAGATATATTATGTACCTAGATGGAGATTGATGGAGGTAGATCTACCAAAATCGAGGCATAAGTCACCCGTAGACCACGAGGCCTGTAAAGTGTTCGAAACGTCATGCTGGCGTGGGTCATTGTCAGTCCGAAAAACAAAAGGTGTCCACTCGGTGGTCAAAAGTTAACAGCTTTTATTAATCTGTTACGATTTGATTGCATAGGGCTATAGACTGGGGAACCTAGTCGTACCGTCAATTGTTTTATCTCAAAATTAGTACAGGAATTCCTTAATTTTAGGTATGTCCACCGAAAAGATGATAACCTAAATCTGACAATGATCCGCTTAGCACATGATTGTATGTCGCCGCGAGATAGATTTCCCGTCCTTCACTAGCTATATTAACAAAAGAGGGACGGGTAGACTATCTCGCGGCGAGATATTGTCGCGCCAATCATGTGCTAAGCATAATGATGTAGTTAAATTTAATAAATGCACGCGACATAATTCGTTTGAATAGTTTAATTTCTGATCAAAAGATTATAACGACATAAACTCAAATACGATTACAAATCTGTCGTAGTTTTTTCAAGGGACAACAATGTAGGATTCTTTTAAAACAATTATAGAAATTTAAAGGTTCGGCTACAAGCATTTGTGATCCCTAAAGTTGCATAAGAAGCGGGTTGTATGCTTTTTACCACAGTCGTGGAATAAAAAAATAAAGAGGTGAACAAACAAGGTGGTAGGAGGACAGTTCGAGATCAATCGTTTAATATATGATCAAACGAACTTCTTGAAGTGAAGTTCGATCGATATAATATGAGTGGTTTCATTTGAAGATACAAATTAACAGGTAGTCCTTTGACCTACAAGGCAACATATTCGCACGCTTTAATAATTTTATTTTATTAGTAACTGTATTGATTTTTAGCAAATCGATACACAAAAAAAAAAAAACTAGTTACATACCTAGCCTCCCCACTTACTAGCAGCCGTTACAGCTCATTCTTTTCAAAGTAGGAATCTCATTTTACTGATCTCGTCTCTCAACAAAACTGGGCTGGGCGGGCGGGTGATTTGTATCTTCAAATGAAACCACTCATATTATATCGATCGAACTTCACTTCAAGAAGTTCGTTTGATCATATATAATATTTCGTGGTTTCATTTTCGATACAAATTAACAGGTAGTTGTTCAGAGATCGAGTTTTGTTGATGTATCGTGTATAGTCGTAGAAATACACGATAAATAAAGTACGAGATTCGAGTGAAATCATTTTATATTCATGATACATTTATAAATCAGGTTTATTCAAATTATAACAAACAACCCCTTTGCTTAATAAGTACCTATAGTACAAATTGATCATCAAACGAAACAATGTCGTTTATAATTACATATAGGTATTAATCATTTTTATTGGCTGGCAAACAAACTGATTTTGCAAAATTTGACTCCTCTATAAGGGGTCTGTGGTAAAATTTAGCAAACGACTGGGATGACGCAGTCCAGCCAGCTGTTTTGCGGATCATGTCGACACTAAGGCCGGCCGCGCGCGCCGCCGACGTGGCGGCGTGACGGGCGCTGTGCGCGCCGAACACCGCCACGTCGATCCCGCTCGCGCTCAACACTTGTTTGATCCATCTGCTTATCGACTGTGCTGTCGCGCCCCCGTGGGGACGCTTCACAGTGATTAAGAGATGATCAATACTCGAAGGTCTTAATTCTCGAGTCACCGACATGTAGTCGATAAGTGTCGTAGCCGGGCAAATTGAGAGATTTTCACCGAAAAAGGGAAGAAACAAAACTGGCTGATTTCGTCCTATCCCTGACGTTTTTATCAGATCTGATATTATAATCTCAACTCCAATGTTATTTATTTTAATGTTATTTAATTTAATCATTGAAAATGTCTGTACCCTATGTGCGGTACATAAAGCCAGTAGAACTACAAGTTTTTTGGTTATTTTCTCTAAACTTAATTGGCTGTTAGGAACCCATTCTGAAATATGACCTAACACTAGCTGAGGTTCCCATGTACATGCGTACTTTGGTAAAGAGGGTCTTTTTCTAAATACGCCTTTTAGTATCCTTTTAATGCAATCATTTGAAGCAAGGTCATTGCCTAAGAGCAACGACAATGCTGAACGATGACTATTAAGCGTACCGTATGATGCACCGGTCTCGAACAGCTCGGCCAAAAATGATGCAACTTGAGGAACCGAGGCGTCAAACACGTTACAAGAATTATCTTGGCAATATTTCCACCACACCTTGTAGCAGACGCCGTATTGCTGTAATGTTTTATCAGACAGTGACGCTGTCATTAAATGTAGGGCAGTGGCCGGCACGCCGCGGTAGGAGAACGCGCGCCGCAGAGCACTGCTGCACCCAGGGTAAGCGTCTGGTGGAGCGGATGCTGCTGTCTGAAATGCGATAATACCAAGTTTGGCTGAGGTTCCAAAACCATTACGTCCGAAACTAATAAGTCCATTAATTGTGGATACCAAGCTTGCGCAGGCCACATCGGAAAGACTAAAATACCTGTAGCTTTATCTTGGATAATCTTTTGTAAACAATTTAATAACAAACAAAACGGCGGAAATGCATAAAAGAATTTCTCGTTCCAACTTATCGTAAAAGCATCTACGCTAATGGCATCTGGGTCTTGCTTCCAAGATACATATTCGCGGCACTTGGCATTAGTGCGAGACGCAAACAGGTCAATCTCTGGACTGCCTAACTTGTTCACAATTGCATTATATGCTGTTTCTGACAGCTCCCACTCCGCATCAGGATTGACTCTGCGAGACTCTTCATCAGCCTCTATATTGTCTTTCGTATTTATATACGAGGCGAATAGCCATATTTGTCTCGCCTCACACCATTGCCAAATGTCACGAGAAAGTGCGCTCAAATGCTGGAATTGTGTACCGCCCATACGGTTTATATAACTAATTGCCGTAGTATTGTCTACGCGCAGCAAAATAGATATGTCAGAAATATTTTTTGCAAATGATTTTAGAGCAAGATATATTGCCAGCAACTCTAGATAATTAATATGGAATGCAAGTTCGCTGTCTTTCCATGAACCGTTTATTCTGGAACCATTATAAAAGGCTCCCCAGCCAGTACGCGATGCGTCGGTGTAAATTTCCATACCATATGGTTCGCTTTTTATAGGCTTGTCTATAATGTAAATATTACTAACCCACCAGTTAAGGTCATCTAAAATTATTTTTGGTAATTTTACTCTAGCGTCATATTTACTGTACTGCCTCAAAAGTATGTATTTTTGCCGTTCTAATATTTTGGTATACAACCAACCATACCGCGCTGCTGGACAGGCCGAAACAAGCGTACCTACCAACTGAGAAAACTCCCGGATCGAAACAGTAGGTAGTTTTAAATACCTTTGTACCATAGTGGCTATTTTGTTTCTTTTGTCTAATGGCAACGAAAGAGTCATTTGAGTGGAATCATACATAAATCCTAAAAATTTGCACAATTGTTGTGGTTGTAATTGACTCTTGTCGTAATTTATTACGAATCCCAAACATTCAAATAATGCTATCGTGTCATTAACGTTACGAAGACATTCGTCATAGGATTTAGCTAAGCAAAAAATATCGTCCAGGTAGCAAACTGATTTGTGCCCTCGTCGACGCAAGTGAGCCACGACTTCCCTAACTATCTTAGTAAAACATCTAGGTGCTATAGATAAACCGTAACACATGGCGTTAAATTCGAACGTTATCGTTTCATTTGAGTTAGGCGCAATATATTGAAATCGTAAGTATTTACGAGATTCTTTATGGATAGGTATGAGTAGGTACGATTCCTTTAAGTCAATGGTTGCCATAAACCAGTTTGTTTGTGATAATTTGCAAGCCGTCCTGTGATCCTCCATCTTAAAATGGGTTTTAGGTATAAAACGATTTAACGATTTTAAATTTAAAATAAATCTTTTCGTACCATTAGGCTTAGGGGCCAAAAATGTACCTGAAATAAACTGGTCATCACATTGATCGACCTGTGATATAGCACCTAACTCGAGTAGGTTATCAATGGCTATAGACATTTCCCGTTGTTCGTTTGATGAACGATTTATCTGAGGTAAACCTATTTGGAATGGTTCCGTTACGAACGGAATAGGTATTCCATCCCGTACCCAGCTAAGAATATTAGTATTATCCGTAATATTTAGCCAACAATTATAGAAATATTGAACGCGTCCTGAATGTACCTGTATTATGGACGCGGATGGGCACGTGTCTTGCTCGTGTTCGTTCTGTGGTGTGTCGACGTGGTCGGTGCTGGTCGACGCGTCGACGCGTCGACGCGGGTAATCTCCGTTGGCCTCCTCGCCCCCCCCTGTTTGTCGGGTACCGAGGAGACCCGTTCCAGTTTCCCTGAAACTGTTGGCGGATCCCACTTGTACTAGCCACGGCTGGAGTGTAGGTAGGCCTAGTCGTAGGCAATGATTTCTTTATTTGTAACCCCTGCTTTTCAATTGTTTTGGAGGCTTTAATTTTTTCTGGCAGGCCGACGCCGAACAATGTCTCATCTCGTTCGCTATCTTGTATGACGCTAAGAAAGGGTTTCGCAAGACCTGGCGTAATCATCTTGATCCTAGCTTGAGTTTCTATATAATGCAAGTCACATAAAATGCGACAGCCGTCACTGAGCATTTTGATTGCATCGATTTTATTGTCGCCAGTCATCAACGACGTCATTGCCCGGCTAATTGCCGTTATCCCGGTACCAAGTTGTTGTTGGTTACCTTCGACTTTTTTGTCACGTATCCTGACCATTTCAGCGACTGCGGCCGATATCTCAATGTTGAGTTTCGGGGCTTGTAGCAAAGTACAATTGCTAGGAATAGGGTATTGTTTTAATGCCTGCTCTTTGGTTTCCTTGTTCATACCAGATTTTAATAACGGCAGCCAAAGCTGGGTCAAATTACTGTGTATCTCTTGACCCCAAAGCGGTCCCGAGTCTGTGGCCTCGCCTAAGGCTAGTAAAATTTCGGGATCCAGAGGTGGACCAGCATCAGTTTCCAACGACGGCGCCGGCTGCGGAGACGGATCAGGCTGCGCCGTCAAGGATGGTACTGCCGGGGCTTCGGTTTGAGTTTGATCGATAACCGTTGGCTCGGTGGTAATAACCGTTTCATCGGCACAAGGTAAGGGTACCGTTTCCTCATAATAGGCCTCGTCTTCTGTAGGACAATGAACCAAGTATGTTAAGAATAATGATTAATATACGTTATTTTAATAGTTCATGTTTGAATCTATTATTTACGTGCATACATGTAATTCGCCTCGTTCGCTTTGGAATCTATGGCGGGTAGATGACTTTTGCCGCGTTCTAATTAGAATCTATGGCAATATATCGTAACAATACTTTCGATTCGAACAGTAAATGCACGATAGGAGGAAACAAAATAACTTTTGATAAACACACTTACCGTGAAAATAACTATTATTTTCTTCATTCGAAGATGACAATGAATAACGCCGTCGTTTACGACGGTGTTTATCTTTTAATTTCTCCATTTTTCGTAGATAGTAATCCATTTTCTCATCGAAAGATCGTTTAGGCATTATAGCCGTATAAAAACCTAACTTGGAAACAACTGTTTTATGAGGGGAGGAGCGCGTGCGCTCGTTGCCTCGCACGGAAAAAGAATGAGCTGTAACGGCTGCTAGTAAGTGGGGAGGCTAGGTATGTAACTAGTTTTTTTTTTTTGTGTATCGATTTGCTAAAAATCAATACAGTTACTAATAAAATAAAATTATTAAAGCGTGCGAATATGTTGCCTTGTAGGTCAAAGGACTACCTGTTAATTTGTATCGAAAATGAAACCACGAAATATTATTTATGAAGATTTTCGGCCGCATTCACGTCCTCTTAGTTTACACCTAATCAAAGTATTTAATAAAATAATTTGATTTACTCCACGAAAACTTAAACTGAACTGTGACCGATTAAAAAAAAACGCTTAGTGTGTCTACTTAGGGTGTCCAGAGGGTTAGACGACGGTAGGTATAGTTGTTTACCATGAGGAGATCCACCTGTTCGTAAACTACAATAACATTAAAAATGCAACAAATGCCTATCATGGTTCCGTTTGTATCAAAATACATAAATCATAATTATGTCATCGTTGCCAAGTTTTATGTAAAATATGTTTTGTAGGAAATGAATGGATTAATACGGAATAGGCTTAATATTATACGTTTGTTTGTGGGTTAGAATCATAAACTCAGTCATTGACATGGACTGGACGCGGCTGGTTAAACGTGACATAACGATTTCACGGATTTCGGCATGGCTATAGTAAAATCTAGTCACTATGAGACTCATCATCATCATTTTCATCATTTCAGCCAAAAGACGTCCACTGCTGGACATAGGCCTCCCCCAATGATCGCCAATATGACCGGTTCTGCGCTGCTTGCCTCCAGCGGGTTCCCGCGACCTTGACCAGGTCGTCGGACCATCTTGTGGGAGGTCTGCCCACACTGCGTCTTCCGGTACGTGGTCGCCAGTCCAGCAGTTTCGGGCCCCATCGGCCATCTGATCTTCTGGCGATGTGCCCAGCCCACTGCCACTTGAGTCTGGCAATTCTGCGAGCAATGTCGGTTACTTTGGTCCTCTTGCGGATCTCCTCGTTTTTGATTCGATCACGCAAGGAAACTCCGAGCATTGCTCTCTCCATTGCCCTTTGAGTGACTTTGAGCTTTTTGATCAGGCCCATAGTGAGCGCCCACGTCTCCGTACCGTAAGTCATCACTGGCAACACACACTGGTCAAAGACTTTTGACTTAAGACACTGCGGTAAATTCGATGAGAAGATTTTTTGCAACTTCCCGAACGCTGCCCAGCCAAGTCGGATTCGACGATTTACCTCTTTCTCAAAGTTGGACCTACCTAACTGAACAGTTTGTCCCAGGTAGACATACTCGTCAACAACTTCGAGAGTAGAGCCTCCGACTGTAACGGGAGATGGTACTACTTGAGCATTGAACATGACTTTCGTCTTGTCCAAATTCATCTTCATACCAACTAGTCCGGAGGCTCTACTGAGGTCATCGAGCATTGTTCTGAGGTCTTCAACGGTCTCAGCCATAACGACTATGTCATCGGCAAATCGAAGGTGCGTGATGTACTCGCCGTTTATATTGATGCCGCGTCTTTCCCACTCCATAACCTTAAAAACATCTTCCAGTGCAGCGGTGAACAGTTTTGGGGATATTACATCTCCTTGTCTGACACCCCGTCGCACTGGAATCGGTTTCGAGTTCTGGTCTTGGAGGCGGACCGACATTGTGGCGTTTCCGTACAAGCACTTCAATACTTCGATGTACCGATAGTCGACTTGGCACCGCTGAAGAGACTGCAGCACAGCCCATATTTCGATCGAATCGAAGGCCTTTTCGTAGTCCACGAATGCTAGGCACAGGGGCAGGTTATATTCTTCCGTTTTCTTAACCTGCCGCAACGCATGTATGTGGTCCACGGTGCTGAAACCTTTCCGGAAACCAGCTTGTTCGGGAGGTTGGAAGTCATCCAGCCTACGTGCGAGACGGTTCGTGATGACTCTCGAGAACAACTTGTACACATGGCTCAGGAGTGAGATGGGCCTGTAATTTTTCAGTAGAGTGGTGTCACCCTTTTTGAAAAATAGCACCACCACACTCCTGCTCCAAGCTTTTGGCGTTATCCCCTCGTGAATGACAGAATTGAACAGCTTCTGAAGGGTTTTGAGAACCGGTTTACCACCTGCCTTCAGGAGTTCGGCTGTGATTCCGTCATCGCCCGGGGCCTTGCCATGTTTGAGTTGCTTGAGAGCCTCACTAATCTCGTACAGGCTGACGTCCGGGATGTCTTCGGTATAGTGTCGGGTTAATCTTGCTCTAGGGTCTCCAGCTAGATTCATAACGGGGTCTCGGGTCGACGTGTATAGCTGTTCATAAAACTGCTCGACCTCCCTCAGGAGCTCAGACCTGGCTGTAACGAGTCTTCCATCCTCAGTCCTCAGCTTACTCAATTGGCTCTGCCCAATGGACAAATCCCTCGCAAATACTTTAGAGCCTCTATTGCGTTCTATTGCCAACTTCACACGTGCAGTGTTATATTGGCGAATATCACGCTTCAAAGACTTCGAGATCTGCCTATTGAGCCTCCGGAGCACGCAAGCATCACTCGAGGACTGAATAATCAACTCACGTCTGTCGTTCATGAGCTCAAGAGTGAAGTCTGACAGCTTTCTGGTGCTGCGAGTTCGATGCGTCTTAAAGAACTTGCTCCCTACCGTATGAACAGCTTCCACGAAACCATCGTTATAATCGTCCACTTCGCTCCCTAGGCATTCGAAACGGTTTTGGAGTTCCAGCTGAAAGTTTTCGGGATTTGTAAGTTGGATCGGTACTGGGCGGAGCGTAGACTTAATCAGTCGCGATCGTTCGAGCTTGAATTTAATATTCAATATGCCTCGAACCAGTCGGTGATCACTTCCCATTTTAACGGCGTTGATCACTGAGACATCATTGAATATCTCTTTTCTCGTGGACATGATAAAGTCTATCTCATTCCTCGTCGCACCGTCAGGGCTCATCCAGGTCCACTTCCTATGCTCTCGTTTCTTGAAGAATGAGTTCATCAGATAGAGTCCTTCTTTCTCCAAGAAACCAGCCAGCAAGTGGCCCCGACTATTCCTACATCCAACTCCAAATTGCCCCACTCGCAGCTCTTCACCGTCTCGCTTGCCCAACTTCGCGTTGAAGTCCCCCATGACAACGGTGAACTGAGTTTTTGAGCTATGTATGGCACTTGAGATGTCCTCATACATAGCTTCGACCTCGTCGTCGGAGTGCGTCGAAGTCGGTGCGTATACCTGTATGACCTTCAACGAATATCGCTGCGTCATTCTAAGTACAAGGCACGCTACCCTGGACGACACACTCTCGACTTTCACCACATTGTTCACAAGGGACTTGTGGACGATAAACCCGACACCTCCTTGGGACTGCTGGTCGCCCTCCCGGAAATAGAGCAGGTTACCTGACTTCAGAATTATCGTGTCCTCACCCTCTCTTCGGACTTCCGATAACCCCACGATGTCCCATCGTAACCTGCTCAATTCTTCCTCCAGTTCAACAACCTTCTCATCCGTCCGCAGTGTTCGGCAGTTAAATGTTGCCAGGGCCAAAGGTCGTCGGTGGTGGTAGCTGGGACTTCGCCGGTGATTCTTCGCACCCCTGACCCCACCAGTATCCTGACTGCTACCAAAGTCAAGGCACCGGGGGTCGCCGGAACCTCGGGGCCATTTATTGTTTGTGACTTTCATAGGGGGGTAGATGCCATAATCGCCACGCTTGGCATGCGGGTTGGCGATCGCAGTAGATTTAAATAAGACAACGACAGACGCTGCAGCCCATCTGTCGTTTTTCCCTTTGTCGCCTCTTACGACACCCACGGGAAGAAATGGGGTGGTACTATTCTATGCCGGTACCACACGGCGAACTATGAGACTGTTTTGCGGTTATTCCAAATATTCTCCGTTCTCTGTGAAAGATAAAAAACAACGATATTTAACACAAATTTTTGATTGGCTATTCTTTTTCATAATAAATAAATATCACGGAAGTATTTGAAGAATTATTTTTACTGCCAAACAGAAAACTATCGAATTTTATTACAATTAGCTCCAGTAGCACAAACTCGGCTTAAGCAAGTAACCTGGGGGTAACTGATTAGTTAAGTCTATCCATACATTTTTAATACCAATGTGCCGTGTGGTGACGGCAATAAGAATACATTTGTCACAACCCCAACTCCTCCTGCGGGTGTCGTAAGAGTCGACTAAAGGATTGAAGTGTCACTGACCATTATTTGATAAAAGATTGATGATGGGCAGCAGTGTCATCATAGTGAACACATTACTACTATCGCCAATCCGCTTGACCAGAGTGGCGATTATGGGTATTTACCTCCTAATGCGTTTATATGCATAGTTAATAGGATAGGCCTACGTCCAGCAGTGGACTAACATAAGCTGATGATGATACATTCTTAAAACTACTATTCCTTCAACCTCGTGTCAGAATACCAAAGAAAACCTCGTGTTAGGAAGTGAAGCTTACATTGTTGCGAATAACTAGATCAATAAAAAACCCAGTGATAAATTTTCCATTTTTGCAATCATTCGTTTGTAATTTTTTATATATTTTCGTTAAACAGTTTACGCAAGTAGCAGAATTTTGAGATTTGTTAGTTAATCACATCGGCATTCGTTCCCTATTCGTACCCTGCAGGCCTAGCCAAGTAATTCATCATCATCATCATCATATCAGCCGAAAGACGTCCACTGCTGAACATAGGCCTCTCCCAACGATTGCCACAATGACCGGTCCTGCGCCACCCGCATCCAGCGGACTCCTGCGACCTTCACCAGGTCATCAGTCCACCTTGTGGGGGGCCTACCCACGCTACGCCGGAAGTAATTCATGTGGCCATAATAATGCATATGACTTTTCATATGGATCTGTCGTTCTCATATATTTATTACTCATTCATCAGCCTATGATAGTCCACTGCTGGGCGTAGGCCTCTCCTATTAACTATGCGTATAGACGCATTAGGAGGTAAATGCCCATAATCGCCACGCTGGGCAAACGGATTGGCGATCGCAGTAATGTGTCCACTATGATGACGCTGTTGCCCATCATCAATATTTTGTCAAATAATGGTAAGTGACACTTCAATCCCTTAGTCGACTCTTACGACACCCGAAGGAGGAGTTGGGTTGGTGACAAATATATTCTTACTGCCGTCACCACACGGCCGATTGCGATTGCAGAATGGATTTATTTGGCTGGGCCTGCTGGTAGCTGGAGCGTTCATAGGATCCGATGAGTCCCACATGCCCCTCCATTATGACCTGGCCACGACATTGGCCTGGCGACCAGCGGGGCGGAAAACCATACGTGCGAGAGGGAGTTCCAATTCCGGCCCCTCGCTCCAATTTATGAATTCACTCGCCGCCGGTCGCCAATGTCACCTTAGGCCGCAGGGACGATGCATAAAGGCATTCCCCGCTGCGCAACAAAAAAAAAGGATTCATAGATTTCGAAAGGATCAGCAACGCGCGTGTGAATCATCTAGAATTATAGACTGCTCACCATTAAGCAGGCCGTATACTTGTTTGTATTACGTCGTGATATAAAAAAGTCTGAACATTAACAACATTCTATTCCTTTATCGTATCATCAAAC
This sequence comes from Thaumatotibia leucotreta, assembly GCA_025490895.1. NCBI lineage: Eukaryota > Metazoa > Arthropoda > Insecta > Lepidoptera > Tortricidae > Thaumatotibia > Thaumatotibia leucotreta. The sequence continues at coordinate 30,146 of JALPQI010015275.1, forward strand.
TCGTCACATTTACAACCGGTACATTACAGCCCTGCGCTATCAGTAATAACCATTATTGGTACCTAACGTCCTAAGTGCTCGACTTGCTAATGCCTAATAGATGACACCCTGCAGTAACCTCTTGTTGATGAGATTTTAAAGATAACGTACTGAGACATTAACGAACGCGTTGATTCGATTCGATTAAAAATATTTAATTTGATTATTAAAATTATAACATTTTCTCGCGGAAGAATTTGCATAGCGTTATCCATCAAAACATTATGTATTGTATTAATATTTTATTTTATTTTTACATATTTGGAGAACCAACGGCTAAAAAAACAATAATAAAATTTAAACTGGAAACAGGAAGCCAATTATAGGAACTCACAGATAGTTCCACGGTAACAAAGAAATTTAACAGTATGTAGTAGTTTATATGTTTTAAGTATGTTATATAAGTAATAGTATGTAACCTAATGTGAATACAATATGACTTTAAAAACATTTATTAGTTAAATTTATTCTTCCTTCAGCACCGACTTTTGTTTTATCTCTGTTTAACCCAACGGTTGACTAGTAGGTACCTAGTAACTCTTGACGGGTAGATAATGCTTTTAGCATTAAGTCTGCCATTTGTACATTTTTCTTTGTTTGTGCAATAAAGTTTAAATAAATAAAAATATGTGAAAATTTTGATCGATTTGTAGATCAAAACATTCAAATTACTTCTATAATCAATGAAATATAATATGGGAAGAATAAAGTCGGATCACGAGACTTTTTTTTATTGACTTAATTTAATAAAATAATTTACAGTTTCCTTAAAAGTATCATTAAACCAATGTGATTTGTCTTGACTAATCTTGTACTATCGAGCTACGGATTTCTCTGAGTAGGTATCTTTTTATTTTGCCCATTTTCATAATTTTGAATTTATGGATAAATTTTGAGTGAATTCTAACTCAGAATCACGTGCTCTTTCGACCCCAGTGGAAAAAAAATGTCAAATGGATTTTTGTTCTTTTTTGTTACAATTTTTGCATACACTCTTTATACCGGTTACAAAGGTCCATCCAGAAAATATACGGAAATTTTGGGACATATTTTTCCATTTTGGTATCGAAAGGGCTCGTGATTCTTAGTAGAAATAACCCAAAATTTATCAATAAATTAAAAATTATGAAATTGGACAAAATGAAAGGAAATGCTCCTAAAACCTCGTAAGGCTCACCATACTAATTGCTTTAAATCATGTTTTAAATCTTGCTAACAGGAACGGTGCCGAATTTAGTTTGTATAATCATTCAAACAAAGGAAATGCGACTTTATGGAGTTTATGAAAGGTAAAAATTTCATAGAAGTAGAGTGTCGAAGGGGGAGGCCTATGTCCAGCAGTGGACGTCTATTGGCTGATGATGATGATGAGAGTGTACATTTGACCTATAATGTACATTGGGCCTTTAATAGGTTAAGACTTATACAGTTACCCCTTTATTCGTAAACGTCTGCTAACTTAACAAGCCGCTAATAATTGTTTGTCCATTTTGATCTTATGGACACATTCTTAAGACCGAAAGGGACAAACAATTATTAGCGGTTTGTTAAGTTAGCAGACGTTTATGAATAAGGGGGTTAGGCTATGCTCTATTCCATCATTATAACGTTTATTTCATTCCCAGCATCATCAACAAAACGGTGTCATGTCCCATTTCCAACCGGGACATTCTGCCGCCCTCTATCAGCGACAATAACCAACTTAACGACTGTTCCCAGAATTCCTTTATTGCCACTATAAAATGGTGACAACACATTACTCATTTAGGACGTTAGACTGTCCGGCAAATATCCATAATTCATGGTCTCAACGTTTACGAAAATATAACTTAGCACAGCTTGTCACGGCGTATTCATTGCCAAGTTTTACCCGTTTTACTAAATGTTTGGAGATCAAAAGGGAGCCAAATGTAACGTGTAAACAAAGAATTATCTGCTTACGCAGTTACTAATTTGTTCAGTACAGAAGCTGTACCTACCATGAGCTGCCGGGGCGTTATTAACGAGCGTTTACTTTCTATCCGGCGCTTTTAGTTTCTTTCGGTTGCGGTAATCCGCATGTACTCAAGAAACCCTCGTGATAGGGTCAGATATTAAATACAACATTTGTACATGTTAGCTTTCTTGAGTTACCCGTTACTTGTAATATTTTACCCTATCGACAAAAAATATTAAAATTATACTTAGGTACATTTCGTTTGTTAAGGTGCATTTAGACCAAAAGAGCATTCGCTGTTCTATCCCCCGCTCTACGAAATCAACCAATCACGTATTGTGTAACGATCGAATTTCGTAGAGTGGGAGGTTAGAATAGCGAATGTTCGCTTGGTCTGAATGCACCTTTACACAAAAACTTGATTTGAATCGTGTTGCCAGCGAACTCTTTAGCTCCTAACTTAGTTTAGTGTTATCGTTAAGGTGCATGCAGACCAAAAGAGCATTCGCTGTTCTATCCCCCTACTTTACGAAATTCGATCGTTACACGAAACGTGATTTGTTGATTTCGTAGAGTGGGGGATAGAACAGCGAATGCTCTTTTGGTCTGCATGCACCTAGGAGTCGGAATTGGTTACCATAGTTAGATTATTGGACACATAGCTGGGTGGTTTTACGGTAATGAGTTTTAGTTGTCGGCCGACGATATAAATAGAAGTAATTGATATACAATACTCGCAAATTATTTATTTATTTATTATTTATTTATATAATGTCATATTTACGATAATTTTAATAACGCCGGTACCTACCTAAAGTATTTTAAGCTCTATAAGTAAACACCTTTTGGCACTGGTCTCACCGCGAGCTACTAATTTACACGAGAGTGCGTATCTTTTGTTCGTGTTTATAGCCGATAGTTCATAGCTTAGTAGCTCGCGGTGAGACCAGTGCCTTAGAATTATATGTATTTCGGTTTCTATTTCATGAAGACAAAAATATATTTTAGGAGCTCACGGTCTGTATAGGTACTTACATGAACTCATGTCGTATTTACATCATCAATATTATTGCCATCTGTAATAAATTACGGCACAAGTCAAATGCACAATTGAGGAGTCAAGAGCCAAAGCAACATATAAGTACCAATAACAATTAATTAAGGAATTTATCGCTTGAGCGGGACCCGATCGTTCGTTATATCGTGATGAATGAGTTGTGTCAGATGTCTTAGTAGCTTGCTAAGTAAATTGAGTAAGTCAATGGTTTTGGGAAGCATAAAGAGATACTTTCGTTATGGAGACCTCCAGAAATATGCAGAAGAAATTTAAAGATAAATAGCCGTTAAGTATTGTTTGTCCATTTCGATCTTATAGACATTATTGATAAGACTGAAAGAGACGAATACTTCGCGACTTGCTAAGTTAGGAGACGTTTATGAATAAGGGGGTTTGTCACCAATTTACGGTAGGGTGTAAAAATATATGGTGTCCCCATATTCATGAACCACATCTTTCTTAACTCGGGTGATGAAATATACTATTATCACACATCAAAAATAATGGTAAATATAAAATAAGTAAAAAAAGTTTTAATTTAAACGGTTTTTATTGCACCAAAAACTAGAAAATAAAAATAAGTTGTAACTAACCGTAGATGCTACTTTCTGTAGATTAGTCACGTGAAGCTATTATCACTGTAGTCTTCCCAAGTTGGATGCTGAAAGCCACGTTTAGCCTCTATGTAAGTGGATTAAGCGTTACCTAATCGGAAACTTTTACCAAACTGAAATAAAAACGTGGGGCGTACGCAATTGTGATTAAGTCACTATAGTTATTTAAGAACAAACATAGAAATCAAGACAGCAATAGTGTAATAAGTTTTGTTCTGGCTTTGATAAAAGTTATTTACCTCTGTAGAAGTGTTGGAACAGATGGATGATTAATTGCAAAATTAAAGCTACAATTACATATTTAGAACTTGTATGTTCATTTATAATAACGCCCCACGTTTTTATTTTAGTTTGGTAAAAGTTTCCGATTAGGTAACGCTTAATCCACTGACATAGAGGCTAAACGTGGCTTTCAGCATCCAACTTGGGAAGACTACAGTGATAATAGTTTCACGTGACTAATCTACAGAAAGTAGCATCTACGGTTAGTTACAACTTATTTTTATTTTCTAGTTTTTAGTGCAATAAAAACCGTTTAAATTAAAACTTTTTTTACTTATTTTATTTTCAAGTTTTTAGTGCAATTGTAAAGTTAATTTCCGATACTATACCTACTTATTGTAGATCAAAGATGTTGTTTATAATATGCAATACAATTATGCATGCTAGCGTTTAACTCTCGCGTTTTAATCACGACGCATATGTAAACGTAATGGACATTATTTTATGTGTAACGAGAACGGAATCCCTGCTGAATAGATATTTTTAGAAATCCGACACTAAAAAAATGTCAGCTTGAATGCCCTAAGAGTCTCAAATGGACGTGTTATTCATACAATACCTGAGATAACAGATATCTGACAATAAAGAATATATCAATCAATTTGGTTTATTAAGAAAATCAAGTTAAAATGTTTATATT